>JANHGN010001971.1:28005-64595 GCA_024605025.1 Megaceryle maxima
GAGGTGGGGGAATGGTGAGAAGGAAAGGAAGGAGGGGGGGGGGGGGGGGGTGGGGGGGGGGCAAAAAAGCAACCCACATCTCTCAAGCCTTTTTACATTTAAATAAAGTACCAAAAAAATATAATCTAAATTCACATTCACTTTTTCCTTTTTTATCTTTGAATCACTTTTAAAAACCCACAACACACACCTCTAATGTCTAGAGATATGATCTCAAGAAGTTCAGTTTTAAGGATTTTTTTAACTAAAAATCTTTCTTCTAATTACAGATGGACCAAAGAATTATGGAACTGATTTGCAACAGCAAAAGATGTGACAATTCATATTCAGTTCTGTTTAACCAAGTATGTTATGCATGTTGAGCAAGAGAGTAATCTTGCTTCTTTCTATCAACACCTGGAACAGGTAGGGAGGCAACATGCTTAGACATTGGCAAGGAAGGAGCATCCTGTCTTATTTTATAAGGTCTCCATCTGCCCATCTTGGAAGCAACAGCATAGAATGTTTGGCATGAACCCTAGTTCAAGGACTGTAATGAAGAGGTCCTATTCAGCCAACCAAAAGTGCTTTTTGTCTACCTTCCCTGTGTCTGCAACCAGAAGCGTAAGGTCTTCTGGCCTGAATACCTAATAGCCATTTATTTCATAGCCACTATTGAAGGTGATGCACTTAGGAAGCAAAAGACAATCATGATGAGTCAGGGAGGTGAGGTAAATAATACCTAAAGATATCATGAGCATTTGAGAAATGCAGACTAGTGACATTCTTGTTTTCACTGTTGTAGAAAATCTTTTTGCAAAGTATATAGAAGTAAGTTAATCAGTTTTGTGATGCTTTGCAGATAAAGGTCCACAGCTGTGAAAAATACCACAGCTCTGGATGGAGATGCATTGACAAAGCTGTGTGAAGCTGTTTTGCATAAACACATGCCCATAATATTTTAGCTCCTAGATGTTGCTACCTGATGTGTAAATGCTGCAGATCCCTTCTTCTTCCCTGTCTTAGTGTTTTGAACAAATCAGAATACAAGTGTATGTTTCTTGCCTGGTTTAGTTTTATGCTATTACTTTATCCCCAAGTACCACCTAAAGACCTCTCTAGCTGAAGCTATATCAGCATCAATAGATAAGAAAAAAACTGCCTGATACTTTTTCCTAGTTACTAATCTCTTTGGAAAAAGAAGAGGTTGATATGAATTTCCTAGGTTTTCATTACCTTTAAAAGAGGGAGAGGGAAAGAGGGAGAGAGGGAAAGAGGGAGAGAGGGAAAGAGGGAGAGAGGGAGAGAGAGAGAGAGGAAGAGAAGGAGAGGGAGAGAGGGCGAGAAGGAAGGCAACTCAGTTCTCTGACTAGCTTTCACTTATCCTTGGTTCATCAGGGTGTGTCATAGTCTTCAGTGGAAAGACTATGGATATACATCATTATGAGAGGGAACTGAGTTCCTGCAATAGTGAAGACAGTTTTGGTTTTTTTTAATGGAAGCCTTTCTGGGTTCTAAGACCTTACACTTTCATTAAGAAAGGTTTACCCCACAGAGGCAGGGGTGAAAAGGACAGCAACTCATTACCCTCCTTTTTGTCAACTACTGACCTTCAGTTCTCACACATCCTCCTGCAGTAGGACGTAAATGCAGCACTAGTTCATTTACTCTGAGCTATACCCTGCTCCTTTTCCACACGACCAAGCTGTTTGTGGTTGTTCACTGGAGCCATCTTGAGTGTATTTGCCACCAGCTGCTTCCCACAACCTTGTTGCTCCCCTACCTACCTCCAGAGTGTTGCACCACACTGCAGGAGCCCACAGTGCCATTTGCCAACACCATCTGCCGGACCTCCTGAGCCAAGATTACCTCTTCCTAAATCCATACCCTTCCTATCAGGGTTTCAAAGCCTGCAAACAAGGGGTCACAATTTGAAAAGAAAGGCTCAGAAAATCTGAAGCTGCTGTTCTTATTCCCAGCATCTTTTCTTTCTCCCTCCGGCACACTAACATCCTCCTCACCTTGAGTAATTGTTCTGGTGCAACTTTTGGCTGTTGTTTTAAGCACACAACCAGCCACATCAAACCTATGAGATGACAATCCTAATAATATCTGGGATCTATCTATCTGCAGGCTGTCCCAGTCCAAAGAACTGAAACTAGAGAGACAGATGTCATTGTACATTTATACCAGAATCCCAATCTCTCTTTTAATAATAAAATTTAGGAGTTGCCTGTGTATCTTATGTTTGGGAGATATTTACTGCTCCCTACATATCCTTAACCTCCAGAGACTTCTTGTTTACACATATCTCCCTTTCATCTCCATGAGATTGACCTATCCCAGCAGTACTGAAAAACTGTAGTCTTCTTCTATTGATGTTCCATCTCTGCTGAAAAATCTTTTGCTTGCAGTCCCAGGCTTCACCACATCTTGCTATTGAAATGTTACACTGGGTCCCCAGTACACTTGTCAAGGTTCTTCCAAAAGCTGCACTGAGCACAAGGTTAGATTCTTGACTTAGTTTATAAGAAATACTACAAAAACTATGATTCACATGGAAAAAGCCACTAGGTTATTACACTGAAACTATGAGGTCTTTCTTCCATTTTCAGTTCAAACAGATTTTAAAATGCAAAGAGTAATTTTTCCTTTGTAAATAATCATTTTCCAGTGGTTTTGGTCTACTTCTGTGGACAAGAGAGAGAGAAGACCAGAATCCCCAAGTCCTACTTCTGCTTTTGATTCTCAGCCAGCTGCATGATTTTCTCAGTTCCCTCAGTCAAAGCATTCCTCAGTTTACCAGTTTGCAAAGTTGATACAGTAACAGCGATGTATGCATAGGAATGCAGAGAGTAAAAGCAACTGTTTGCAAGACTTCAGTGCTGGCAAATGAAAATATTGGATGTTATTCTTTCAAATTAAAAATGTGGTAGATTATTCAGATATCTATACATAAACTCAAGCCATGAACCTGATTGTAAGTGAATCATTCCTGCACGAACCCTGCACTATGTTTATAAGGCACATTGTTTCCTTTATAAAGCCTACAGAAGACAGACTTTGATTTGAATATAATAAAATTGCAGAAACAGCAGAAGCTGACCATGTAACTCCTATTTTAATGAATACCTAAAGTAACAGTCCTCTAAGCCATTGTGTCATCTTTCAACTCCTGTCCCTCCCTCCCCCTTTCTGCACCAAACTCGAGGAAAAGAAAAACTGATTGGCAGGTACTGTAGCTGGCGTGAATAACCACCACTATATATCTTGTCAAAAATCAGCATGTACTTTAAAAAAGAAGAAAGTAAAATATGAAGATAAGAGGAATAATCTGAGGCTCTCCCATATTCTCATTCAAATTTTTCTATTTAGGTTTCACTATATTTCCTTTTTTAACCTTCTCCTGCAGGTCTTTATATATAGGACAAAAAAAAATCCACTTCTGTCATTTAAAGCATGATGAAAGTACCAAAGAAAAATCTATTTTCAGCTGTTTCTCGTTAGAGCACTTTTTTGCCACTGTGATGAAAGTCAATGCAAAGAAAGAAAGACGAGTCACTGATGAAGATGAAGAAGCATTTCTGATCAGCCATCTGTTCAACCAATTAAACCCCTCGCAAATAAAGTTGTGTATATGTATATAGCTAACCCATAAAGATATACATATCTATGTGTACACTGGCACGCAAATACATAACATATAAATACCATGTAAATTCTACTTTGCATATACTATACTCTGCTTACATGCTGAGCATAGCTAATTAAATGCACACATAGAGAAACACTGCAAATGTGAAATAGAATCTGGCCCCGTTGGAGAACAAAGCCTTCTCTATTAGCATCCTTTTCTCTTAATGGTCCTTATGCAGTAAAAATAAAGTCCAAACACTATAATTTCACTCCCAGAAAAGTTACAAATACTGTAGGTATCTTTAGAAACAGCTGCAAAAGTGGATTCACTTCTGACAAGATTGGTGTTAATTATCATTAAGGACTTCAGTATAATACTATTTAAATCATTTTAAATTATCCCTCTCAAAAATTAATTTTTCATCAAAGATTACACAAAAAAATCATGATATCATCTCTGCAGCTGCGATTTAGTAATAATTTCATCTATTATTACCAATGTCAGTTAGATAAAAGAAAAATGGCATCCTACTGTGCTGATTCCAGCATAGGCCATATATAGAAATTTTTAACTATCACTTATAATCGCCTTGATGAGCTTAAACCTCCTCTCAATTAACACCCTAAATGACACTGAGACATCTTAATGGAGAATGTAAGTAAAGGAAAAAGACTTTAATCAAAGAATAAAAAAGAGAAGTGCCAAGCAAAAGGAGGAAGTCTGGTACACCTCTCAGTGTCCAATCACACCGGGGTCCTTTATCTTGTCTTGAACTTCTTGTCATTGCAACTGTAACTTTACAGCAGCCATAAGAATAAGAAAAAAGTGTGCATACACTTATCTACAGTTTGCATCCATGTCTGAGAGACAGTGAGCATACACACCAAGCAGGCAAACAGGGATCAAATGAAACTGAAGAGACTATGGAAATAAATTTTTTAGAAGTTACAATAAGTCTTATTCCATTTTGGTTTCTACTTCAATAGTGGCTCAGACTGGAATATAGCAATGCACATACTGTTCAACAAACCTTGAAAGAACATGTTCTGATCCTAACATCCCAACCTGAATAAAAGTTCTACTTCACAGCAAGAGGTAATTATACTTCTAAAATTCTTAGTTGCCAGACATCCATGATATTTGCCTAAATAACACCTACAGTTAATATTATTAAGGGCATTCTTGTCTCTTTCAGGATACCTCTAAGACTCCCAATGCAAGCATCTAAATGCATACAAATACTAGGTGGTTGTGACGGCACTTTTCAAATTTCACAAAGGCTGAGAAATTAATCTCTGTCTAGTGTTTTCCATACTTGTGAACTCAACTTTCTAGTCATCAGAGTAATCACATAGATGTAATAAATTGATAGTCTTCAGCTAGCCTCTGCAAACTTCTCGCTATATTCTTGTGCAAAACCACTGCGCAATAACTACAGCCTGGGAACTAATGTTTTAGGCTGCATGTGGCTAAAAGGACAGGTAGGAAGTGGTTTTGCCCTGGCAGATGACTCAGTGACAATCTGCCACCTCTGATAGGGAAAAAGGGCTTTTGGAACTGTTATCACAGATAACTATGAAGGACTTTGGGAGGTGCTCTGGCTGCCCAGGAACGATACATCTTTACTATAACACATAATGGTGCGTTTAGGTTTTGAAGTAACCAGACAGTAAACAGAAGTTCTCGTTCACTATGGGTGTTCCCATGTATCTAATTCAAAATATACGTATATATTGTTTCATGGTTTGATATTTTTTCAGTTAATTCACTCATAATGAGAAGCAAATTAATATCTCTGGGTGCATTAATAGTAAAAAAAATCTAATTAAAACCAGCCAGGTTATTCTTTCAAGTGTTTGTTTGCCTGTTAGAGCTTCACAAACTGTTAGCTACAAATTATACTAGTTAAGGTTTCATCTCATTTTGATTAACAAATAATTTGCAAGTGGATTTTGCTTTTATTTGTCATAGGTATTTGTT
The DNA here is from genome assembly GCA_024605025.1 of Megaceryle maxima. Taxonomy (NCBI): domain Eukaryota; kingdom Metazoa; phylum Chordata; class Aves; order Coraciiformes; family Cerylidae; genus Megaceryle; species Megaceryle maxima. Next base: position 33,602 of record JANHGN010001971.1, read on the forward strand.
GAATGGTTCACCCAAGCATTTCATCTTGTGGATTGTTTGCTTCATCTGTTCACTAGTCACTCCTATTCTGGTGCTAAACACACAGTATTTATGACAGAAAAAGTACTGTTAAAAGAGCCCCTCAGGTAAAGGTAAGAAATACTACAGTCTTTGCTCCATGACAGGCACAGTATCCACTAAATTTAGTCACTGCTGTTACAGAGAAATTGATCAAATCCAGGGAATTATTTCTGTGCTAGATGATTTTAGATGCATGAATATTACATAGCAACTAATGATAAGCAATGGACTGTGTATTTTTAGGGAGAGATTTGCAGATGTGCAATGATTCGTATTAATATCTGTACAACTTTCAGCATTTACAACTATTACCCTGCCATGGGGCAGCTGTCTGAATATTTCCAACGGAAGGACTTTCTGTGACTCACGAAAGAAGAGCAACCTTCCAACATTCACTCTACAAACTGTTTTTTGTTCAATTTCTTTTTACCCCCATTCAACCAAGCACTTCTTTCTCCAATTAAAATTTAAGGAGGGTTGATTTTGCATACACAACACACAAGGTAACAGCGAAGTAATGCATGCAATTAAAAAAATTCCCTACGTATCCACTGATCTGAAGGTAGACAGTCTATCAATTTATAGAAAAAAAAACAAAACCAAAACCAAAGCTAATAGCTTTACAGAAAACAAAACAAAACATAACAACCTTACATGGAAAAGGAAGCATCACTTTCTGTAACTGCTGCTCTAACAGAAACTTCTGTATAGTCTGCTGATAAATGCTAAGCGCACCATCTTAAAGACAGCAGTTCCTTTTCTGTGTGATCAAGGAAATGCTTATTTTCTTATCCAGCAGAAGAGCTCTAAGCACACTGCTTTTAACTTGGTCTCCATTTGGCTGTTTTACCAGTATGATAATCATTTCTGTTGATTAAAAAACTGACAAAAACACCTTTCTGATCAAAATGGCTGTGGCAACAAGGAGCCTAAGGCAGACTTGGTAATGCTGATATCAAAAAGAAGTCCTTTCCTAGAACTGGGTTTGAGCTGCCTCAGCAAGTGACTCTCATAAATTGCATCTCTTCAGAGGGATGGGAGAGTGCCAGTCAAGCCACACTGAGAAATACTTTCAAGTGCAGACTAGCCTAAGAGCTCTGTTATTCAGAATCTAAACAAATGCACATTTCAATGTAGATGGACATTTTTGCATTGGTTTATCATTTTTGGGGACCATGTTTAAGCCAGCATTAGGAAGTTTTGCAAGACAGTTAATGAATCTAACGTTGACAAAAATTAAAAGGAGTGTTTCCACTTATCCCTTTCTCTCAGATGTACATTGCTGCTATAGACACTGGTGTTCATCTGATCTCCATACTAACCAATTTAGCTCACTAAACTGGCAGAAAACAGTGCATTGTTATCTACTACATACATTTTCTGTCTGTATAGTGAGTGGAAGTAGTTTATCAGGGCATCAGATAAGGTCCAGAGCTAGCATGAAAAGGTGAGAGGAAGGCAAGTTGTTTCCTCTCAATTTCAGCAGGATTTTAGGATTGTCTTTTGGTGAAACTACCCTCTTAAACAGTGTTTTGTTACTGTACTTGGAGTTATCACTTTTGCTACATCAGGACTATTGTTCTCACCAAATACAGGGATCTCTGGTAAGAATAAGAGACAACACTTGCACAAAACCAGCTAGGTTTGCTTTAGGTTGGAATAAATTACTCAGAGAAATACACCAGCCTAGCAGTTGAGTTCTGCTGGCATTGCTATGTTGATTCAGATTGTGAAAAGAATAACAAACAAAAAAATCAAAGAACAAGCAAACCACACTTTACTCTCCTAACCATCACTGTTATGGCAGCAACTCCCCTGGTGTATATATCATTTTATCTACAAAAAGAGTACTTTTGCCCTATACTTATCTTGTTCAGGAAGTTGTATCAGTTTATCAGATTTTTTTGTGCCACTGTAAACTTAGCCTCCAATGGAACTGTCTGACAGTCTAGCTATATCACAAGCCTTTCTAGCTAGGAAATGGTCAAAACAGGAACCTTTTGGCTTTTGATTATGAAGAAAGCCTACATTTCAGTGGATGCCCTGCCATGAAGCTGCACAGTTGCTATGAGGGTGGTATTTTCTCTTCTTCAGTCATCACCTTTCCAAACAAACAGAGATTTCTGTGTCTGCTCTGAATAACTATAAGAAAAAAAATCTATTCAAAATCACTATGCTGTATTTGTGTCCTTTTATTTCTTTGCCAACAATAAAGGACTTCACTCTAAAATCCCCAACATTCTGCAATTGCTAGAGAGCCAGGATAGCTCTCAAGCCAGGTCTAAATTATAAAGTGTTGTTGTCAAAGCTGTTTCAGTCACAAGCATGAAAAAATCACACCCTTAATTGATATAGATAAGCCAGAAACACCCTCTGTATAGATGCAAGAATCCCTTTGCTGGCATGGCTTATGTCACTCAAAAAGCTAGTTGAAGAAAAAAGACTCCATTTGCCAATACATATTTTTCCTCTGGTACAACTCAGCCAAAAGGGTCTGTATATAATGGATCAACAATTCCCAAATTTTCTGTAGTCAAGTTTTACTTGAGAAAATAAGCAGCGTGTAACTCTTCCTTGCACCTAACTCCCTTCCCCCAAATTTAGCTTTTTGTTCCACCTTGTGTCCCTGTTCTTGCTTCCTATCTTTCTGGAGCTTGTTCTATGGCTGCCCCGTCTCCCCCCCACCTCATGAGTCCCCTCTCTTTATGGGATAATTTCTTTTTAGAGTCACTTAAACATATTCACCTCATATCTCACAGCATTTCTGGAAAAACTTTCCATGTAACCATTTAGTTTGGTCACTCTCACCACTGACAGTCATGGAATCTCAGGTTGGTTGAGGTTGACAAGAGTGTCTGGAGATCATCCAGTCCCATTCCATGGTCAAAGCAGAGTCAACTAGAGTAGGTTGTCTAGGATCTTCTTCAGTCGGGTTTGGAATATCTCCAAGTATGGAGACAATGGAGAACTTCATATTGGAACCACTATCATTTAAACCATTCCCTTATGGAAAGCATCTCAAAGTCTGCACAGACACCAGCAGATTTTTCTCATTTAGTTAGTTCCAATACCCTGTAACTGACAGAGAGACTATTACAGATGGAAAACATGCATGGGAAAATATTAAAATTGGAGATTGTCCTGGTATAAGTGAGAACAGAACTAATTCTGTTCAGTGATTTTACTTTTCTGTTCAGTTCTTCTAACTGCACTTTCTGAAGTTAGCAGCCTGTTTTCACAGACAGTGTCTGCTGCTAACAGTGATAACACCCCACGTTTAGAGTTACTACCAAGGATTGGTGTGCAGACCAAGGCCACTGCTGGATCTTGTGCACCACATTGGGGGGTGCAGGAAAGTGAAAGGCTGCACCTGCAGGGAGCAGACAGGGCAGGGGACCCCAAACTGACCAACAAGGTATTCTATTCCATATATGTCATATTGGGTATAAAGCAGAGGGATCTGGAGGGTCTATAGCTTGCTTGCTTATTTGTTTGCTAGCTTGTCGCCCTCACTCTGGGGGCTCCTGGGCTCTTCTCCCTTCTTGGACTGCTTTGCCAGCTTTTCTCAGCTTGTCTCAGGTCCTCTTTCAGTTCCTTCCTCGGAGCATCCAAGGAGGACTCTGTCTGTTCTGCCTTCGATCCCAATTGGTGTGTTCCTGAATCTGGTACCAGAATCCAGCTCCTGAACACAGCTCCCATCTGCTGCATATGTTATAGGTCTAAGGAGCTGCCCTGACCCTAAACCTTGACAGTGGTGTTACTTTTATAAAAGAAGACACATTTAAAAAGCAGGCGTCATTTGGGAGGTTAAAGCTGGTTAATTTCCTGTAGTATCTCTATCTTTCTGCATATTCCTGAGTAACTCGAAGACTGTGCCCTCTGTTTCTTTGTATAGAGGTTGCTACCTGACCTAAAGTATCTGCTGATACTTTAGGGGACATGAACAGGTCTAGCAGGAAGTAATGATTATCTTTCATTTGAGATGTACAGTTATTTTTTTCTACTGAGTAGACTGAGATACTTATTTTATATATTAAATTCAAAAACGTACCAAATGCTTAGTACAAAGAAACCAGTATGATATATAGAGAGTTGTCTCCAGATTGTAGACCTAACCTTATGAAGACATGCTTATTGACTCTTCTTTCTTTAACTAATTCTCAATGGGATATTTTGCCAGGGACATCCCAAGCCACTTCATGTTCATTTAACTGAATATTTAATCTTGCAGAATGGAATCCTCCTACACTGTATCTTATGCTTAGGTGGATGTATGCCTAACTGGACAAGTACTAGGATGAACGACAATACATGACTATATTAGCAAATGCTGCCTTCACATACAAGTTTCTGAAGGAAACTGGTCTGTAATGATACTTCATTTACTCTGGAGTTAAATACAGTGCTTCACTGATGTCCATGGATTTATATACTTTTTTTTTTAAAGTCAAAAGAAAATTGAGTTCTGCAAAGGTAAGCGTAAGGGAACAATATTGTGTTTTGTTTTGTTTTTCTGAAACTGTGTCTTTGATTTTAAAAGCATAAGTGTAGTAAATATAATTTAGCAAAAACATTATCTTAATATTTATATGAAAAATTGACTGAGCACTCCACAATCTAATTAGAAGCATTATTTGAGAAATAAGAAAAATGTTCTTGATTTCTTCTTCAAAATACATCAAATCATTCTTCCATCTCTCTCTTATTCATGCCACAATATCGTAACAATCAACATATCTTCGTAGATGATGAAAGTTCTTTGGCTACTCCTGAAAATCAGCTTCTTCAGAGATGAAACAGAGAAATCACTTAACAGAAAAAAATGATTACTCTAAGTGAACAAAAAGATTGTAACTAATTTTAATTTCAGGGAATGTAAGTAGGGAGAATGTAATCACCCATCAGAAGCTGATTGAGATACCATTCTCAGCTATGAGATCTGTACTTTTATTAAGTGTCTAGGACCAAGTTAACATTCAAAAGGTGCCACCTTGAAAACAGCATAGTCTTTCCTTCAAGGCAGAGACAACCACGCAGAATAAATAACCATCATTGGCTGAAATACTAATACCACACAGGTACTGGATTCTACACAGGTCCTGGCCTCTACCACTGATACTGTGAGATCTTTAGTGATGTGTTTCACTCCCTACCAAAACTGAAAATAAATTGTGTGACATAAAGGTACCAGGTGTTTTAATTATATGGAAAATAATTTTGAGCTGTGGATAAAAAAAAAAAAAAAAAAAATTTAATCTCAGGGCTGAATACAGGAAAACACTGCAGGGAAGAAACCAGAAAACTGTAAACATTGGCTTGCCTCATTATGGGACCATTTTCTGCAGCAAACTGGCAGTAGTGACATGGTCCTGCATAGAAAATGTTGACCAATAATATTATGGCATCAAGTGTTAACATATTCTCACAGAAAAATTTATATTATGTTTCTATATTGGAATTTGAAATCTATGAATATGAAGAATGGAACAATTTCAAATGAACAGTAGAGTTTATCCCAAATATATTCACTTCAGTGAAAAAAAGAATGGGTTTATAGGCATGTGTTGAGAATAGTTAAAAATGACTGGAGTACTCTTCAGGTTATTGAAGCAATCTAAGAAATCTAAACTGGTCTTGGGTGCCCATGCCCAGAGCACCTTATTCATTTCCAAAATGAAGTGGTCTAAAAAAAAAAAAAAAAAAAGCAGCATTGAATTTGGAAAGGATTTGAGTTCTTGGCATGCATTATGCTGAACAAAAAAAAAAGTAAGTAATAGAAGAAAAAAATACATGCCTGCAAGAGACTAAAAAGAATTTTAGGGACATCTCTGACCTGGTTTGTATGCTTTGCAGAGACCCACAAATCAATACACCATTGAAGCAATAGGATGATCTTGGGAATAGACTATGATGACCCTATCCCCTAACCTTTGGCTACATGAACTTCCTTCACATCACAGAAAATGCCTCTCCTCCTTCCTGCTTCTATCTGTCTGCTCCCTCAACAGTTGCACTTGCCCACAAGTGGTTAACAACTTTTTTTGTATGGATTTTTCTTTTTTTTTTTTGGTGAGAGACATCTTGCACAGGCTGACTTTGTTGTGATTTAGCCAGGGTTAAAAATTTAGATTTGTGTGTAAGACTAGGGGGAATTTCAGCTTTCACTTAATATGAGAGTGTATTTTCTAGCCCCTGTAGTTGATGATAAAATCTTGGAAATGTGTCCCCAGGAAATTATAGACTTCAAATCCCAGCAGGCAAAGAGAAAGATCTCCCTTTCCTCACCCCTCCCCATGCAAGCTGAATTATTTTTTAAGTCTCACTATTTAGAAACCATCTTTGCAGCTATGGAACATTTATGTCTGGCAATCTCCCTGTGCTTTGCCTCCTTCCTGGTATGTAACGTTTCCTCGCAAGGTAAGATTAAACTCAGAGTCAGAAGAAGGTCCCTGATTCAAAGTATGCCACATTGGAAGCAGTGAGATGAGCCTGGAGCTGGAACCTCAGCCTCCCTGCACATCGAAGAGGAGGCATTGCCTCTCCCAGAGTGGCTGCTGAGGGCAAACACACAGGCTGGCAGCCTGCCGCCATGCCAGGAGAAGTCCAGGGAGGTTTTATGTCTGTGGGGACTGAGGAATGCTGCAGGCCCCACTCTGAGGAAAGAAAGAGAGTCAGCTTCCCTGCCAACAAAATTAGGGCTTTCTTCCAGCATTCAAAAATGTACATTTATATATTTGCCACATGGCTCTGCTGTGCAGCAGCACATGTGTTGTGGCTGCGCAATGCTGAGTGAAAAGAGCACCCAAATCAAGGAGCATTGCAAGTGGGGAGGTGCTACCGAGTGGCACTGGGCAAATGGTGCTACCTGAGCTTGGGGGACACAGCTAGAAACACTCATCTTCTACCTGCCAAAGAAAACATTTGCACCAGATTGTCTTTGCGCAAGAGGAGGAGACCCATTACCAGCACTGATCAAAGGTGCTTGGGAAGCTGTAATCTGTTTTCTTTCCCTGATTTTGTTATTGTCATTATGTGCCTTGGTGTTACTATCTGCAGCACAAAAGCCTTAATGGAGACCAGGTTCCATTGAACCAGGCAACAAAACTGTAGGAGACATTGTAAAGAGCTTACATTGAAATCTGACAAGAAGGACAAAGGGTAGAAGGAATGAAACATTATAGCTCCAATCTTGTGTCCCCAAAGTCCCACAACGGTGTCTTAAGTATAAAAGATATCCATCCTCCTATGACTTTAGCCAATGGGAAAAATCAGACCCTGTTTTCCCACATCTCTCCTGAAAACCATCCGCAACATGATTTCCTGCATACATGTGTTCTTAAGAGGAAAAAATCCATAAAATGGGATGTTCTTGACAAACTGTCTATGGTTCATAGATATCATGGGAAAACAAGGAGTCAGTTTAGGGATAGTCGGTTAGTAATGCAAAAGAAGGTTTTCCTTGCCATGATCACAGCCAGTATTTGCTAAGCAGAGAAGCAGGTGACACAAGACAATCTGCATGCAGCCAAAGGCTGATGGAAAGCTTGTTTGTGCTCAGTGTGCTAGAGAAGTTGTTCAGGAATAGTTACGTAAAGATTAGCCCTGTAACACTGCCAAATACTTTGTGTTATTATGTGTTGTGTTTGTGCCAGGCAGCCCCACATGTCATAGCTACTTCATAGGGCAGATTTAACATGCAGACCCACATTTTCAGAGTGCTTGAAAGAATAAAAAAGCCACAGAGGAACCAACTCTGACCTCATTCGCATGGCTGCTGCCGCCGATTCCCATCAGCTTGTACCTGCCTGAGTGCAACCAGCATAGAGCCAGAAAGGCACATCCACTGCATTTTGGAGACGGCTGTCCTCACCTCCCCTCCTCCTCCTGGCCCATCATGTTCCCTCAGAGAATCCCAGCTGCATGGATAAAAAAAGTATCAACTTAACCATGTGGGAGCATACAAATTTAATGTCGGCTAAATAGGAAGGCTGTCTAAATAACACAATGATTGGAGTTATGCAGGTCATAAGTCTAGGGAGTAAGGAGCTCACAGTGCTTCTTTTATTTTCTCCCTTGTTCTGTTTTCTTCACAAAAGTTCATTAAACAATGCTTCTTTCCCCTTTAAAAATGTATGAATGAATGCTGTGTTTGTGGAAATGAGAGCAAAAAGCATTGGCCATAGCCCAGCTCAGTGCAATCTGACACTCTGCAGCCTCCCCCCCACACCCTCCTCCCCCAATGTACCTCAAGTCTGACCCAAAATACTACCCCTGTTAATGTCTATGACCTCACAGTGGGAAAGACTCGTCAACAACATGTATGGGTATTACATGTGGGATGTATCTGGCCCAGTAGAGAGTGGATGTAGAGATCAAGACCCAGAAGAAAATGTTACTTCATAAGTCCAGCAAACTCCTTTCATTTGCACAAGTCTCAGTTACAAGGATGCCACAGCCACAAATGAAAATAAGAATTTATCTGCAAACATAAATATAGAACTTCTTATCTAAACTAGTATCGAAAGTGGCACCATCCTCTTCCAAGGCCTGGACATTGTTGTAGTAAGCTACACTGTAGCTTGCCTGATGAGAACAGGGCAATAAATAACCAACAGTAATGACAAGTTTTTATATAGCCCTTTTTATGGGCAGGTTTCCAGTACTTTACAGAATAGAAAACTGTCCTTAGTTTCCCACTCATATTCTCTCTCCATCTCCACAGACTCACTTTCTCTACTTTTTTTCTTTTTTAATTTTAAATAAATTTTCTACTTTTATTTCTTTATTAGGCCTTCTTTATTTTTTCTTTTTACTTTTTTTTTCCTCTTCCATCCTCTTTATTCTCACTTAGCTTGTTTCAGACTTTTTAAAGTATCTCTCCAGTTTTTCTAATATTCTACTGTTGTATTTCTATGTCTCCTCCTCTCTTTGCTTGTCTGCTTGCCTGTTCCTTACATCTTTTCTTCTTTATCCATTACTTTCTCTCTTTATCTCTGTGATGGTGATTCTTTTCCTTCCCAGCTCTGTTTTCAAAGTTCTTTCTTCACATCCTGTTCTTTACTGTGATCACTTCCCATGCCCCATTCCCTTTCTTTTCTCCTATTGTTGTAGTTCTTATTTGTATAATTTACTGCAGTAGTGCCCAGAGATCTAATCTGGACTGCCCTTTCACCACCACTACCACCATTGCCCTTCTCAGTGATCTACTTAAACAGTCATGGGTGTTCCCTGTCTCAAACATCTTCTCTTTTCCAGCTATTTATTTATTTATTTATTTACATCTGCACATAAACACTTGTTGGCAATGGAAATGTCAGGATTAGCTTGTGCTTACACTATGTTGGGAAAAGAGGTATTGGCTCCATTATTATTATTATTATTATATGGTTTCCATAATCAGGTTAGCAGGTAACTGTAGAGAGAAAACAAGCAGACTCCAGACTGCCTTCCCTGACTGAGTGGTTGTCACCAGCAGTATTATGACTCAGAGCACCTCACGCTTGGAGGGTGGGACATTTTCTTGGGTACTTTTAAAGAAGTCTGATAATAATTAGGGTAGTTTGTTTGTTTGTTTGTTTAAAAAAATACACACAAAAAAACCCCAAAACAACCAAACCAAACCAACAAACCAACATTATAGAGCTTTCTGAACTGCAGTGGGAGTATATCAAGCTGTTTCTTAGCAGTAGTGAAGTACAGTTCTATGGAAGTCCTTGACTTGCTTCCACTTGCCTTGAGCTGAATACTGTTTTCAGATAGCAAACTTCGGCCTTAGAAGGCTGAATCTCTTTGTGGATTTCTATATTTTTGAGAAACAGGACCTTGGAGCTTTGCTGTATGGGAATGGTATCTAGGCCTTCAACAGAAGAGACAGCACCTTCTTCTTTCTTGAAGGATAATAAATAGATGATGATTAGCTGTACCACTGCCAAAGGAACCCAGGTAACTGAGGCAGGTTGAACTTCCCTTACTTTGACAGACTGCTTTGTGTGTCATAACTTAAAGACATCTTCAATCCAGAGGGCTGTGAAAGCCTGAGGAACAAAATAAAAAAGGGAAGAGGGTTGGAATGACATAAGGAAAAAAGTGGCTGCAGGAACACTGAAACAAGGCAGGGAGGAAGATGGAAAAGAGATGCAGAGAGCAGACAGAAATTGAGATCAGTACATCTGTTTAAAATAATGCTACTTGGAAAAAGATACAAAAGCTGGCCCTGCAGTTTCTGGTTTGGTTTGGGGTTTTTTTTTCTCTTCTTTTAATTTCTCCTTTCACCTTTCATTTTTTGAGACAAGTGGGTCATAACACATCAGTGTACACCTGTCAGGTCTCTGGCCATGTACACAGTTACGACATGGTCAGAACATTTTGGACAGACTAGATAATAACACTGACATATATTACACCAACTTTTATATTTTCACTCACCAATATATTTCCCAGGCTTATTTCATCCCCAGATACATGTTGTATTAACTTGGCTACTTACACATGCTTCCATCCTTTTGTGTAACAAATGATGGATACTTAAACCCTTCCCACAGAAATCTGGGAGGATAAACCAGAGGCTTCAGACAAAGCTACCCTGTCTGACCAGCAGCAAAAAAAGATTTTTTGATCTCACAATTTTCTTTCCTGTGCTGTTTAGCATGTGTGAGTTTTACCTGGGAATTTTGAGGTCATTAAATATCTTGAGGAGCAGTCCCTCCCATAGACCAGCACAATGGGAAGACTCTTTGTTTTGTTTGTGAGGAAAAAAAAATTTTACACTAATACAAGTGTTTGATGCCACTAGTAGAGATATGTATTCATGCTGCACATCTTCAGTTGTATAAAAAATAGATCAAGAGCATGTTTTCTATTATTTTGAAAGAGAAAGAGAGAAAAAGTGTGAAACTTAATATGTTTGAAATGTCTGTAAATTTTTAAACACAAAACCCCAACAAACACATATCCATATCAACCCGTACTTCAAATTATGAACTTAGTATACAACATTAAAAGAAGCACTTATTATTGCATCTAGGGAATAGGGACAGAAGAGGAAAGAGAAGGGAAATTAAAGAGGAAAGATTATTATTTTCAAGTACTCAAGTTCTGACATAAAAATGGGGATTTTGTCTGTTAAATGTTGATATGCACAAAATCATAGCCAGGTCTACACTCCTTAGTCAAGACAGAAGGTTAAAAAAGAGAGTATTTGAGAATAATGTGAATTAAAAAGGCAAGTTAGTTTAAATTTCTGTTTGGTAGGGCCTGAGGCCTACAACTCCAATGGGAATACATTTTAGCTGGAGGGCTGATAAATGCCCTTAATGAAGTTGGACAACCTGGAATACATGCATAAAATGACTTTAAATATTGATATGATGTCATTGTGTGTCTGAAGATATTGAAATGTTCATTTTCGGAGCTAGACAGGTTGTGTCTAATTTATTATGAGGAGAGGAATGATTTTTTACATTTTTTAATGTCACAATATAACAAATATAGGATTTAGGAGGAGAGAAAATATTTATGTAACTTGGAGAGCAAAAATGCATGTTGCAAAGGAAATGACTTAGAGGAGTTTATACCAGCAGATCTTAAGAAATACACTTTCTCTTTTTTCCTCCTGATAATTGAGGTAATACATTCATAAAGTATGTAAAGTAAAATGACTCTTTGACCAACGCTAATTATATTTAACCTGTTCTGCATATAGTAGAAGAAACAGCTTAAATATATCACCAGGGATGACTGACTCACACATATATTCTGGATGTGTCTATTATAACATTTCCATGACATTGCCTGGTTTTTAGAACAATTCTTACAGTGAAGAAGAGGAGATGTGGTGTTATAATGGTATGTTCAGTCCTGTTGTGATATGAAAGTTTTTACTGAGAATGCCTTAGGGCAGCTGTCTACCTTGTGTGTTCAGTATTACGGCTGTATAACACACAGGGGTGGAAGTGTATTAAAGGCAGAGCCATTGCAGTCTGCTGGAGGTTACTAGTGTTAAGGTCCAATCCTGATGATTCCCAGATAAACCTAAATAAAGAAATTCTTTGCAAAAACTGCCTAGAATACTTTTTCACATTTTCTTTTGTTCTCAGCTGATATTCATCCCTATGTGCAAAGAAAAATAACTCAGATTACATTTCAGCTCTAGTGCAAATTGGAGCAGTTCCCTTATATATAGAGGCATTTTTGGGGGTGATTTTCTGTTTCCCTAAAGCGTAAGTTTGGCACTGTCCACACTTATGCTATGTGGCTAGCAAGCAGGAATGAAAACTGTTGCATCTCTCTGGTCCTACATACACCTTTCACATCAGTGATTTAAAACACTATAGCATAGTTAAGCACCTGTCTAACTCAAAACATCTCACCGAGTCTGTTTCTCTGCACAAAGACACATAACTGTACTGAATCATGTCCTCTATGATTACAGACATAGTGTAGCATCAAATAGGTCATTTAAAGGAGAGATACACTTGACTCTCTTGTTCCACTTAACAGATCACAGACACCAGAAATACTGTCTATGATATGGGCAGAGCTTTTGCTGTGTCCAGCCTGGAGGTAAACTCCAGAATGGGCAAAATACTTCCAGGAATGCCAGAGCAGCCCTCTTCCACTGGACATCTCTCCTCTTCCTGCAGCATATATACTGACAATGACTGAACAGGAAAATGAGGCAGAGGGTCAAAAATCTTAAACAATATGCCTGGACCCAGTCATCAAATATAAAAAAGAGATAAGGTAGAGGGAAGGGCAACATGGCTGACAATGAAGGATATGTGAGAAATTGACATTTGTTAGTGAGCGAGACAAATAAATGAAGAGGACTTGATAGAGATGTGTAAGGTTACAAACTATCCAGTGGAAACATGCAGACTTTGATTCCCACAGCATCAGAAGGAAAGGGCACCCAATGAAATGAGCAAGCAACACGTTTACAACAGAGGAAGATATTTTTTCACAAAGAACATAATTGCACAAATTTTCTGCTGCAGGATAATTATAAGAGGCTAAAATACCTACTAGATTTTAAACTACTAGAAAAATTCATGGAGAATAGTTTCTTAAGTCTGGATATAACCTCTGATTCAGGAGATTCCTAAACCATTGATAGTCTTTAAAAAAATCACTTTATACATTTCCCGTTTTCGCTGCTTTTGCCCTAGCCATCCATTCTTGTTAATAGCAGTTAGTAAATAGTGCTAGAGAGGCTGCCCAGGCTCTTATGATGGTGTACAAGGTACATAAAACCTTTGGATGTGTAGAAGTTCATCTCTACCAGCTAGTCACTGAGAAGTGAACTGATTCCTGGCATTCTTCACCCATTTCATCCAAAGGGGAGTGACTGTCAATGAAGAGTGAGTTAGAGGCTAAGGGCACAGCAGACAGAGAAATATCTTTACAGGCTCACTTTTAGTGCACATGCATGTGAACCTCCATATGCACATTCACAATTTAGCCCAATCCCCAGTCCTTGTTCATGTATGCACAGTTTCCCTGAGTGGCCATGTTTCACACCTTGTCTCAGCAACTATTTGCTTCTTGGGTTTTACATCACATGTGTTACAGCTATTTTAAACTAATTTCAATTAAGGAATGGATCAGATCTCATGAAGATTCTGCCTATCCTCTTTTCTGAAGTGATTTCCCTAGAAGGAGCAGTGTTTGGACCTCAATTTGGTAATCAAATAGCCAAACTAAGTGATTAGACTATATCTAATTAGTTACTGTTCACCAGCTGATGCCCCCAACAAATGCCTCCTGCCACTAATTGACTTTATTTCCACTTCCTTTAATGTGGCTACCTGTTTTCAAGCTGTTAACTGGATTTACATGCCCTTCAGCTTGGTATTTCTGATAAACATTCTGGATGCCTCCTGCTCTTCATCTATCCCTACCAACATCTTTCCTTCTATCCCTCTTTCTCTTTTCTCTTGCATACAATTCTGTTGTTAAGCTTCATCTCTCAAATAAACATGAAGCATCATTTTGGCTAGTATACAATGAAACATTGTGCAAATTTAGTGTGAAAAGGCAGGTGAGAGCTACCTTTGACTAGAAAGGTGTCCCCAACAGAAACAAAAACACCTGGGCCAGCTGAGTGGTTATAGCAAGAGGTCAGGACTCTGCAGGGAACTTCCTAAGCTTTTCCTGCTTAGGCTTGAAGGGTGGAGCATGGCTGACAACAGGGAATCATGCCTGAGTCCTGCACATCCTCAATTCAGCTTTGTTTAATATGGCCACTCAAAAATACCACCTCTCCTATGCCTGTGTGCACAGAACAAGCGTAAGACAAGCCAGACAAAGCATCCTCAGCTGGGACAGGGGGCTCCTGCCCTGCAGGGTGATGGCAGCACTTCTCTTTGTAGGAACATATGATGTGCTACAGCTTTGCCCACTTACCACAATATACACTCCAGGTTATCTAGCACAAACCAGAGCAATCCCCAGGCAGCTGTAAATGGTGCAACTGAAGCTCAGAGCGCTACACTTCTTTCCAAGTTGTGCTGAGTTACACAACAGCCTTGCCCTCTGCTTGTAAATGACAGATTGGCTACCTACCCAGTCTGGATCAGGCTGTGCCCTGTATTTGGCTTAAGACTGTTTAGGTTAATGAACATCACTCACCATTCATAGAAAGTTTGACTATACAAGACACATTGCTAAGAAAAACAACTGTACGTTAATATGAGATATTAAAGAATTTCAAAAGTACTGCAGCATTGACAACTTTTACTGGGAAGAACATAAGCATGGTAAGAAATAATTTAAAACCAAAACCAACTTTAAAATGTTCCTGAATATCAATATTATTTTAAAATATTGCAATGCTTCTAGAATGGAAATGTGATCTTAGCTGTCTAAAATTACATTAATAAAACACAGAAGTAGCATCATTTCTCTTAAAATTGAAGGAATAAACTTTAATTAATTTATTCAGCTAAAACAATTTTATTTCAGAATAAGTGAAAATATGTTTCAATTCACATTTAACATTTTGACACTTCAGTATTCTAATACATACAATTCCAAAATTATTTAATGTATTTTTTTACTTCTTTTACAAGACAACTGAAAAGCTTTCTACAATATGGGTCAAAACAAAATTCTCTTTCCTTAGCTTCCAAAAAGATTGTGTTCACTTAGCTGATCATTTTTATGTCTATAAAAATCACATCTTCATTTGTTTTCTGCTAATCAGCAATCATCATAGAAAATATGGGCAATAGGATTTGTCTGAAGAGCTGCAAAATTTTTGGAATATATTTACAAGGCTGATTTAAAAATCACATATTATAATATATATTTAAACATATTTTCTAGGATACCTTAGAAGAAATCATTGATACAACTGAGTAAGCCAGCACTGGCCTTGATGGAATAAGGTTGGCACAAAAGAAATAATGTAGTAATGCACTCCTAAAATTGAGAGCTAATCAAAAGCAACATAATGGATATTACCTAGGAAGTAATGCTTTTATTCTCATACATACCACTTAATTTCACATCAGGATACAGACAAGTTCAGAAGAGAACTTATAGGAGTTAAGGGGGAGGATGAGGAATAAGGGTTTGTCCATGAACAAATTAACTGATTCATCAATGAAACCTTGCACACCTAAGTGCAAGGCATACATTCAGTGACACCGGATGCAAGTGAACTCAAGCTAACCAGTTTTCCAGCACTTCAGATCTGCCCTTGAGTTTTGTTCCTCCCTTCACATCTTGAGCAGGAAAATCCCATACTGGTAAATGTCTGAGGGCAATAACCCTAGATACAGATCTGAATTGGTTCAAACAACTGCTTTTAGCTCTTGACAAATGTGGCTGATCTGGACAATTTAGCAAAGTAATGCTTAGGTACTTTTTAATCACATTCTTTACACTTACTTGTGTTGCTTTCGTGCAACAGCCCTACCATGCTATAACTTCACAAGAGAACAACAGCCCCTATCCCAGTGCTTTCAGCAAGTGCTCCTGGCCAAGAAATTACATAGGAAGAAGGAAGGGCAGAATTCTTGGTCTCTGTAAGTTCCTATACTTTCCTTGGTATTTTGTCTCCAGGTAAAAAACTCAGATTTCTGAATCAGTCACTCCAGAATCTTAAAGTTGTCACTCGTTTACCACCTTTTCACAGAAACAGGTTTTTTTGTATGTATGAGTGACCATATCCCCCAACACTTGCCATGATCTGAAACTTCTTGCATTGTAGGACAGGTCCACATGTCTGTTGTCCTACATCTTCAGACGGGCATTTACAGCACTGGGATGCAGATGTTCAACACTACTCCTGTTAACACGCACTGTCTTACACCCATGATGCACTCACCTAAATGGCTTCATAAAATGCATGGCAGAGGACAATCAGCCCCCAGGTTTCTGGGCAAAGTACATACCTCTCGATTCTGCCATTGATTTGTGAGGAGATGTGTACTCAAGTAGATGGTTCAGAAGAGGATCCTCTAGGAAGAGTGTGGTCAGATTGACCTCACTTTCACTGAGATGACAGCCTGGTGAAGAAAGTTAAACTGAATATCAAAATCATCAGTAAAAACCTCCTCTTTCTTTGATTGTACAGTTTAAGAGACATTCGAGCTCAATTTATTCTCTACACAGGAACTTCATTGATTATCTCAGACATTCATGCAGGAAGGAAGATGAGATAAGAAGAAAGCTCTTTTTCTTTTTTTTTTTTTTTTTTCTTTTTTTAAAGTGATTGCAAGATGGAGAAAACTGCTTTGTGAGTGTAATATACACCATAAAGTTCCTTTTGTGCAATCTGCTACTGAAAAGTGAGAAGAGTTTACCTTTTCTGAACAAAAGAAACATTAGAGATGGGCTGATGATTACTGAGGGCAGAGATATGAATACTAAGATTAGTGTATATATTCAGATATAAGATTAGCATACAAAAAAAAAGTTTTCTTGGGGAAAATACTGCAGAGGTTCTACCATTGTCTCTCACTGTCAGTTACCAGCATCAGGAGGAGAGACTGATCACTATTAATTTTTTTTTTGCAAGAGGATGTTCTGGTTTGATCTCAAGCTATCAACCATAATGGGGATTTCCACTGTCTTATAGAGGGACTCAATCCTGATCCAAGACTGCTGCCATGAGTGGAGATGGGTGGTCAGTTGTATTCTAAGAAATTCAAATGGTTGGTCCGCCAGTCCTGCTCCTCCAGGGAAGAGAACTGTGGGACTTCAAATGTTAACTCTGGGAGCACATGGAGGTGCTGCATCACTGGTTAACACACCAGTAGTATACTGGAAAGGGTAAGGAAGTGGTATGTGTTTTATCTGAACTTTGGTGGTTGCCATATGAATCAATCAAATGGATTAAGTAAAAACATGCCCTGGGTGGGTCTCTGTTCTCAAGTCCATTGCTTGAATGCAGTTAGCACCTTCACAGAAAACATCACACTTCCCAAAGCAGTCAAGCATGCACTTCCACATGAGGGCAGTTCTTGTTCATTGACTGATGCAGAAACTTTAAGTTTATAGTTTTCTTGGGTCCATTTATAGAGTACCAAAAGATCTTCAAAGACAACATCATATGAAGGCAGGCTTTTATGGGCACCCATTTTGAAATGGCTGTTTCAACTGAAGACAGTTAATTGTCATATTGGAAGAAACTGGAGGCAACAGCAAGGCTCAGTAAAAATGCCTTTGGGCTTTTTTGGTCTTGGCATTGCTCTGTGTCAGTCCAGTCTTCTGGTGCAAGCCAAAGTGGCACATGAGACTTATCAATCATGAGTGGAACTAAAAGGACGTTACAATTTGTGCTCTTATTCTTAACACTTTTTGCCAACACCAGCTGAGGACTGGCAGGGGGACCCATAGAATAGGTGCACCAAAAAAACCCAGCTACACCACAGCCTTCCATGACTAGTTATGCAAACTTAATTCTCCTTTACAAAACAGATGGAAAGACAGATTAACCTCACCCATATTTTAAAACAAAGAACATGTCTATTGTACAAGCAAGATAGACAAACATGAATTACACCAGCAAAATCATTATTACTTCACAGGTCACTTCAACAGGGTCACAGCAGAGCTTGTTGTAGCTATTTCAGGAATTAAAAGCTGCAAAAGCAACTCTAAGTGTGCCTTAGGGAGGAGCTAAGCAGATCAATATGAGTACCATCTCTTCTGTATTTGCTTATACTCATGCTAGATTTTGGTGCAAGTATAGGTTATAGAACACAGAAGCAAGGGACTTTTGAATTTTAATATGCTCTCTTGTATTAACTTCTTTGACCTTGAGCAAATCACCTAACTTTTTTGACACTTAGCATTTATCTTCACAAATGTAAATAAAACTATACAACCTATGTCACAGAATCATAAAATTCATAGAATGTTTTGGTTTGGAAGGGACCTAAAAGATCATCTAGTTCCAACTCCCCTGCCATGTGCAGGGACACCTCCCACTAGATCAGATTGCTCAAAGCCCCATCCAGTCTGGCCTGCAACACTTCCAGAGAGTGGGCATCCACAACTTTTCTGGGCAACCTGTTTCAGTGTCTCACTACCCTCACAGCAAAGAAATTCTTCCTAATATCTAATCTAAATCCATCCTCTTTCTGTTTAAAACTATTACCCCTCATCCTATCACTATACTCCCTGATAAGGAAGCCCTCCCCATCTTTCCTTTAGGCCCCCTTAAAGTACTGGAAGGCCACTATAAGGTGTCCCCAGAGTTTTTTCTTCCCCATACTGAACAATCCCAACTCTCTCAGCTTGTTCTCAGAGGAGAGGTGTTCCAGCTCTCTGTTTATCTTTGTGGCCCTCCTCTGGACCCATTCAAGGAGGTCCATGTCTTTCTTATGCTGGGGACCCCATAGCTGAACACAGAACTCCCAGTGGGGTCTCACTAGAGCAGAGTAGAGGGGCGGAGTCACCTCCCTCCCCCAGTCATGCTTAACCCAGGATGAAATTGGCTTTCTGGATGCAAGCACACATTGCTGGTTCATACTTAGTTTTCCATTCACCAATACTCCCAATGCTCCCCAATACTGAGGGCTGCTCTCAATCTGTTCTCCGCCTATTGTGTATTTATGATTGAGCCAACCCAGCTTTGCTCTTGGCCTTGCTAAACCTCATGAGGTTTGCAGGGTAATGTCATATCAATGCTGAATATTTTTATACTGCTAGTCATTGTAACCACACATTTATTCAGAAGTAGCATCTCTCAGAAGGAGCTTATAGAGAAGCTATATCATGACACACCCTTTGAAAACTCAGTACAAGGTAGAATATTCATGTTTTGCACTTCTCTAGCACATTCATGCAAGGTGGGATGTGTTCTAATATTTATTGTCTCCCAAATGTTCTGAAGCTGACAAATCAAGCATTATTAAATAGACACTTAAAAAAAATTACTCAGCTGCTAAACCAATCACTGTAGGTTGCAGCTCAAAATGAAGTTGGAAATCTGCACCTTTTAATAAAACAATCTGCTTGAGAGCTGATGATATTTGGTTATGGAATTTATCTGTAAATATAATTAAAAATTCAACGAGAGAGAGCTCTGAACTGAGGGGTAAATATTCAGCACGATGCAGAGTGCTCAAGCTACATGATTCCCATTATCGTTAATGGGAGTCCTACAGCTAAATCCCTAAGCATCACGCTAAAAAATTTACCCCCTAGTGTTTGCAGATGGAACAAAAGGATTATTGTACATACCAGCAGAAAAGAAAGTTACCACTGACATTTTGACCAGAAAGCTTCCATCAGGACTAATCGGTGAAAGATTTAGTCTACTAATTCCCCCACAGACTGTTTCTTTAGGGTTTCACCCATCTAAAAAGATATTCTTGATTTTTATTTAATTATTTTCTATTTACTGGTTTTCATGTCATTATATCTCTCAAATTCCTCTCTTTCTGGCTTACTACCAGAGCAGTTCTCTCTGTTTCACATCAAGCTTCCTGGCTTCAGTATGCACAATGTCAGGTCCTTGAATCTTAAATATAATGGACATAAAGACAGAAGAAAAGTACATATATCAATGAACTTTTAGCTGAGTTAGCTGAGTGTGAAAATTATCCAACAATAACATGCTGCAGCAGACTTTGGGGTGAATAAAAAGTTGTGAGGAAGGGGAACTCACACAAGCAGCTTCATTCTTTCCTGGTTTTCACTTTCTGTTCTTCCTGGGTTGGGGCTAGCAGCTGTCAGTTAACCTACCCCTGTTGAAATCCATGACAGTGGCAAAGTTTAAGCCTGGTTCTGACAGAGGATTTAACAAGCATCTTTGATGAGGTATGGACTGGACCAAAACAATACAATTCGTTAATTTTTCTAGGTGCTTTTTGATAAGACTTTCTAAATGCTTCTGACCCATCTTTTAAAACACATATACAAACACACCAAAATGAGAGGAAACCTCTAAAAGTCTAATTTCCATTCTTGATTCCACTTATTCTAACTCATAAATAGCCAAAGGCATTTGTTTATCCTTTGTAGACCATGCTGTAGTCATGAGTGAATTTTTATGGGTGAGTTTTAAAGCCCTCAACAGTAGGGGCTTATAATAGAAACACTGATAGACCATTATTATAGTGCTGGTCATAAATACAATGCAATTTCATTTTATATAACATTCTTCATACAAAGTATCAGAAAATGTTTTGCAGTAAGCATCAATTACAAGTTAAAACAAAGAGAAAGAAAATTTAAAGGCAAAATTTCATTGACTTTAGCAAGGGGGAAAGAATTCCTTAGAGGATAATACAAATAAAAGTGCAAGATCTCTCCTGACAGGCCTTTCTGTAGAAAGCTCTTAGGAGACTGACACATATATAAAATATACCCTTCTCTCCAAAATTCAAGATTTCAACTCTTTATGTACTTGTGAGGTTCCATTACCTACCTCGGCAAGGACATTTATTAAATACTCTGTCAGGATCAGGCCTACACTCCTGAATTGTCATTGATTACAACAGGGCTAAGGGCACCTAACAGCTTGTAGCCTTGTAGCCTGGACTTATGAAGAGCAGAAGGTGTAAACCAGGAAAGAATGAAGCTGCTTGTATGAGTTCCCCTCCCCCACAACTTTTTAATCACCCCCAAAGTCCCCTGCAGAATTTTGTTGCTGGGTAAATAATATAATGAAAAAGCGACTACATGACACAAGCCACATGGGCACAGACGGCTATTAAAACTGAAATGATTTATTTCGTAACAATCCGAGGTAGCACACTTTAACTCTAGGTATAACAACCCCTCCATTTCTGCTTGCCTCATTTGCATAGGTAATTGACAGCTTGTTAACAGCTCATTAGGAACACTGAAAACCATGTGACAGATACAAACCTAGTGCTAGAGGGGAGAAAATCTGTGAATTACAGTATATTGAAAACTCAATCAGATTCAGAATTACAGGTCACAAAACAAGTTGGTTATTTTATTAGGGTAAAAAAAACCTTAAAAGGTTAACATACCATTTATTGACCTGTATTTTTAAGATAGCAGGATACAAGGTAATTAATTCATAATCTGATTGTGATTTGAGCTATTTTCCATCTCTTTGGATAGGTTTAGGAACAATACAAGGTCAATAGAGTAGGACATTTAATTACTGAGAATTTTAAAAAATATTAAAAAGTCTTGATGTGGTATTCAATTTTGATTTTGGAATATATGTTTCTCAAAAAAGCAAGTAACTTACAGACACTGTAATATAATATTCTGTAACTGAGAAAAAAAAATGTAAGGAGTAATTTGATTTTAGACTATAAAAAGTAGATAAATGTTCTGATTTGCACACTCTCGCTATCTGTAAATTTTGATGGTTCTTTTTAAAGGACATCTGAATATAAACAGTGCAAATAACAGTTAGATCAGCAAATCTACTGATTTGCTTTTCTATTAATCTACTAATCTTGCTTTTCTAGCATTGTTAGCAGAAATACAGTAACCTGTAGAAATAAAATGTTCTTCTTTCAAAAACTCACCCTTTCCTTGAAACCTGATATGGATTCCCTGTAACTCGAGTGACATTTGCTCATGAGGACAGAGGTGGCCAACTTCATGTTAGTCTGTAACCAGTAAACTGTGTGATTTAAAATCTTCTTTCAGACGCTAGTGGTTTATAGATTCTTCCCTCATCCCCCTGAAAAAAAAATGTGATCAGATCTAAAATCCTGACTACTTGGCAAAAGGAACAGCAATGTTGAAGTGCAGGATTATCAAAATCCCCTAGTGCTTGTTCACACAGAGGGCTGTTCTGTTTCAGTTCAAGAGGTGCAACTGCTGCAATATGGATGCATATGTTATATAGATAAGTCCCATAAAAATAAATTCTGATAGAGTTTCTTATCTGAAATAGCAGATCTACTTCCGTACCTCTATGCTATAAGTATAGACATTGGACCACGCTACCATCTATTGTGGGGATTAAATCTCCTCATGTAGACATGATTTAAGAGTGATTAATGACTCCATGACCTGAGATACAACAGAAGTCTCTGTAAGTCACTTCAGCACTTTTGAAAGCTCCATCTTTAGTCTTCATTATGAATAAAGCTAATAGGGCTGTTGTGGCCCCAGCACTAATTACACTAACTCCTGCACTGGTGAAGTTACGCTCTTGTAACTACAGCAACATAAACTTCTAATGCAGACATGCTCCAACAGTATAAAGAGAGCTTTACACATAGTACAACTGACCCTAGGTTTCCACTGAGCTTAGGCAAGGCATGATTCACATACACTGAAAAAAAATTAAATCATTTTTTACCCTTGAACCCATATCGAGGCATTTTGTCTAAAGAAAAAGTCAATGCATGACTGATGAGAAGCATTGGCAATGGAAAAACAAAGTTCCATCATATCATAGCAAATAAAAGAGATGGTGAATTCATCATAGATTCCCAAACCAAAAATGAATGAATTTTACTTACATGACCTTTTCTTTGACCATACCAATACAAATAAAAATGCAAACACTGTGTCTGACAATAGGTCTCATACTAGAATATTGAGCCAAAAGTCTCAGGGAAGAGGGCTTGATTGTAGGATTTTCCCCATGCCATGTTTCAATCATGTATATGATTCATTGGCCTTCTTTGAAGCCTGGGCTTTGTTTTTAACTCCCCCCCCCTTTTGGTTTTACATGTGAGAATTCCACTTTGATTTGGTTCCTATAGGGAAAAAAATAAACACTTAAAATCAGTAACTAAACTTTTTCAAAATGCAGATCAATTTCCAGTTAGGCTGCACTGAATTACAGCTGAAATTCTGGGAATATATTCTTTTTCTGAAATAGTCATTCAGTCAACCCTTATAAGCAGATGACATGATTAAAATGAAGTCTGAACTTTTTTCGAGATTAATTCTCTGACTTATGACGAGAATCTTCTAGTTTTCATTAACTTAAGTGCCATTTCCTCAGGACTCTTATTTTTGCAGTTTCTAATCTACAATTTTTTAATGACCTGGTCTCAGGAACATACTATACATATATAGTTCCCATTCTTCAGTCCTCAAGCAAAGGGTATGCAGGTTTTTCAGAAAAGGAAAAGTGTTACTTCACTTTGACTTCCAGCTTGTGAGTATATAAGATATTGGATTTTGCTACTGAGAGCACTTGATGATCAACCCATAGCTTCAGTCCTCTCACTTGCTTAACAAGTGTTCAGGTTTCAGTGTCACTGACAAGAAGTCATCTCATTAATTGTTCCTTATTGCTGTAACACATTCCTGCATCCTTCCTTACAGAAAGTATGCTGCCTATCACTTCACACTACTGTTAACTAAAGGTTCATTTCTAGAGTACCAACCCAGCACACACACGCTGTTTTGGCATCCAGGTGTCCAAGTGCAGTACTATACTTGAGGGAACAGAAATGACCTGGAAGCCTGTTTAGGAAGCACGGGGTGGTGTTTTGGCTTTGCATCTGTGTGGCACTGTTGTTTTGAGCAAAATCAAGTCATTCTTCATCTGTTTACATCATAACCTCATACAACAGCATCTGTCTTCTACTATCCTTATCCAGCCTTTGCCACAGTAGCAAGTATGTTTGCTTAGCAGCTTCCTTCTATTTTTTCAGTTTCCAACTGTGAATTTAGGTTGATCTTAATACAGATAATAAATACCAGATTTTTTTTTAATCTCTTTCTTATCCATATACATTCTTCATATGTTTGATTATTGACAACAAGAATAATTACAATATATCAGTAATGTTAACTCCTGCTAACTCTTCCAGTGCAGCACCAAGCAATAAAAACATTTTTATACAGGCTTCTACAGGGCAATACTCCCTGCTGATAGTTTTACAGGATAGTTACTAAAGACATCTCATAATGTCAGTGGTCACATTTTGGAGTTTGGGTTTTCTTATAGGGGAGGTGTAATTAACTGTGGAACCAGTTTTGCATGTGTTCTTTCATAAATAATGACAACATCACATCAACTTTACAGAGTGACACCCTACAGATGGTCCCCATTTTGACTCTGAGCACCTTTCAGAAATTCTTTCATTAAATCTGAAATGAAAGTATAAATATAAAGGCTGTGTTCTGGGGATGAGAACAGTATCTCTCCAATAAATCACTCAAAACAAATTCTTTGAGTTGCTATATCTATATAGATAATAGGAAGCAGGTAAGTTGAAAACATAATCAAATCTACTAGTGACATTTTCTCTAGACCATTATCTTACTTTTCTGCTGGACATTGCTTCCTATTTAAGATTGTTTTACTTAAAGGGCTCTGAGAACACAGCATAGAAATGAACAACAAAACGAAGTAGAAAAAATGTCAGGTTTCAAATAAGCTTCACAGAGGGCAGGGCTGTGAAAGTATGTCTCTGAAGCAGTCCACCTATGAATGTTTGAATACCTTCCTGAAACTGTAGATGCACCAGAAATACCTGTTTATATTCACTAACATAACTGGTTGGGTAAATGTGTATAAAGAAATAGCCAGATGTTCAAACATCTTTCCAGCCTTTGAAAATGTTACCATTCCAGAGAAGTGCAGTTAGCACGTGTAATACATACACAGTTTTGGACAAAATAATGTTGGGTTTTTTTAGTACCTTTCCCTATAGATGCACACTATCATGTGTACCATAAATTAGAGCCAGAATATAATTTGCTTTCTTTTGTACACAAACTTCTGAGCCACTGCACTAAAGTTCCCTATGCCTCACTAAGCACCACAGGGGCATGTAAAACAAAAGCAGATGGAGCAGGCACACACATATATTTTATATATATTAACACAAACAAACAAACAAACCAAACAAGTTTTAGTCTTTTATACACTTGATCCAAAAAGGAGAAAAGTAACAATTCCTGAGGTAGATAATATCACTCAGGATAGGATTCTGGATATTTACCTCTATTCTAAATCCTAACATGTTATTGGGGTTTTTTTAGCTCCTTTCCTAACTGAAATTGCAATAGCAAAGTGGAATTCACCATACCAACATTATCAACTAACCTGAAAAATTCGAAATACAATGCATATTATAAAGTGTCTCAAAATAATCCTCTACTTTTAGGTTGCCCATGTGTAGTGCAGTTTTATGTATGCTCTCTGCACCAGCCACACAGATAATTTGATGTTAGGACTCCACCAGTAATAGTTACTTTCTTCTAGCAAACATGAGTTAGTATTTCAAGATAAGACTCTTTACCAATATTAGTTTTAAATCTGTTCATGTTTTCAGGAAGGAGTGTTTATGTGGATGCCTGTATGAGTGTGTGTCTGAGTATGTCTGTATTTCTACACACAAATACATAAAATCTCTGCTTCAGGTACAAAGCTACAGAAAAGCATCTTCTTTTGACATTCTCTGTCTGTAGGGTAGATACCACAGGCAGTTCCCTCAGTTAGCCCTACCCTGTGACTATGCTGCAATTATCTTTTAATATCATTTTCTGATTTAGAAAAATCTGCAGCAAAGTTCCTGGGCTATCCCTAATGACATCTCTCTTTCCAGTCATTGAATTAAGCGTGTTTCCATAAATGCTTCTTTTTTTGTTTGGTTTGGTTTGGTTTTGGTTTTTTGTTGCTGTTTTTTCTTACAGTTTCTTCAACATAAAGTTTTTGTTGTGTCATCATCTGCTAATTCAGCTTCAGTGAAGGGGAGGTGTATTACAGAGACTGACCTAAAACTGAAGGATTATGTCCTATGAACATTTCAGACAGCACAGATCTCTGGACTCGGATATGTCCCTCTATAATTACTCTTAGCACCACACATCACAGTCAAAAGTCCTAATAGTGCTACAGTATGGAGTTAGAGCTCATTATGATTTTTTTAAATCTCTGCTTTCATTAGGAATACATCTAATTAAAGGCCATTTACCTCCACCTGGGAATCCCTTGTGCTCTGTGAAACAGTTCAAAACTCTGTCCTTTTCTGCTTCCATTTCATTCAAGTAATGACAGGGTTAAATTGCTAATAGAGGTTTCATGAGGTCTGCCAGAGCCCACTCTCCAACACTTACATCTGTTCAACAATTATTACAGCATTTTTGTCATAAAAAATTCAACACCCTGAGTGTCGTGCTAGCAAAACCTGAAAATTTATGCAGTGAATAGAATAGCTAATTTCTCTGAGGAAATGCAGGGGGGGAAATTACAGATTTAACTTAAATTCTCAAGTACTGTAGAGCACACATCTGACTCCCTCTTTAGGTTTTGTTACCATGTAAGTAAGAATACTGCCTACAGTAGATCAAGAAGCCTTTGCAAGCAAATTTATGCCTTAGAAGAAACAATGTATAAAACTCAGAAGGGGGCTGTACTTGATTAATCATTTTACCTCATAAAATCTCATTTAAATAATAAATTATTCAGTTTACTCTCAGGATAGGGTTATTCTCTCACTACCTCTTGCTGTTACAGAGTGAACCGTACCCTGTGAACAGGTACAGGTAAATGACATATGTGGGGGCAAATAGCCAGCAGAAAAACATTCTTTAATCTCATGAACTTTTTGTGGGTCTGTTTGATGTTTTTGGTAGAAGGAAAAAGAAAACAGAACCTGCATCACTCCTCCATAAGGTTAGGAATATGGATTTTATGCTAAAACTAAAGCTGTCTAGTTAAGACTCCAGTGGACTGGAACAACATGCTAGAGGCTATAGCCTTCTATTCTCAAGGGCCAAACTCTTACTTCCAGTACCAGTGGTTCAGCCATAATGATAATTGCAGCTATGACAAGTGGGGAGCTCTTCCAGCAGCACAAGAGCAACAAATAAGACAAAGTATTTGGGAGCAGAGGGGGGGTCATTTTCAAAATGTAAGGTGCAAAGAGGACACTGTTGCAAGAGAGGATGAATACTGTGCATTCCCTTTCTTCAGGCTGTATCCTACCGGGAAATACAAAAGCTGGACAAATGTCATTGTTTCAGAGGCATTTATATATGAATTCAGATAAAAATGGCAAATTGTCTCAAAGGATATTTACAGCCATTTTTTGTGGGAGTTTTTGTTTGCTTGGTTGTTGTTTGTTTGTTTGTTTGTTTTTACAAATCATATATATTAGCACAACAAGCTTATGAATGTACATGCTCAACCAAAAGTCCATAGGGTCTGCACCTGCTAGACCAGTCTTTCACATGTGCATCAGAAACCACAGGCACAAACACCAAGTTGTATCCCTCAGGAAGTTCATACAGCCTGATTCAATAGCTGTAGAAAAACTATCCAGAAAAGCTTTGACACAGAAATTAAGGGATGAACAAAGATCCAAAATAGTCAACATACTCAGAACCAAAGTTTGCAATTTTCAAACTGTCAGGTTATCAGATTTCCAATGGGTTTGAGGTATTCCCTCTAAGTGAAACATTACAGAATATTGAGCAGTGTCCAAGCTTCAGACACTTGCAACATCTCAGCTGAAAAGGGGCTTCTCAAAATGGAAATTGTTTCTGGTCCTGACAGTTACCCAAATATCAGTGCTGTGTGCATTAGAACTTCCAGATTTACTTCTTACTACTACTTTTTGTTTGATGTTCAGATTGTCAATCTGACTTCAAACAGGAAAAATCCCTATGAAAGCTAAACACTTTGCTTAAATAAGAATAATTTTTACCCTAGAAATTAACAACTAGTTCTAGTACAGGGATTTGGGTCATGTATGCTCTGTGAAACCTGCAAAAATACTATTTCAATTCTTATTGTCACTCATGTTTTTATACCTATAAAATCAAATGTTCCCAGAATATTTTTCAAAAGTATATTTTTGATACTACTTTCTTTTGTAAATAAAAAATACAAATATGCATAAGCAAAATGGTTTGTGTTTCCAACTCCCAGTTCTAAAAATGTGAAAATTGCCAGTTCATATGAGAAACAATAATTCTCTGTTACTGCTCTCCTTTTCCTCCTTATTCCAGCAGTGGAGTCAGTACCCATAGAGGATGGTTGGCTGTCATGGGACACAGATGCCAAGTGCTGGCAGATATTATTCCAGTGTCAGAATCTTTTTCCTTGTCAAACTCCCCAGGCAGTTGTGTTAATGGCTCTGGAGCTGCCTCTGGCTCTGTCACGTGGGGTAGCAGCTGATGGGTTGTTTTCTACAGTGTCCTCCTGCATGACATCTTCCTCTAACTCATCTTTGGTCCTGAGGAATCTGTACACTATTACCTACTTGGAAATAAGCTCCTATAAATTTTACATTAGGGCAATGATTTCTTCACAGATCTGCTTACTGCCCTTGAAGCTCACATTCACACATTTTCTTCTGTAGTAGAGCCTCTCTATAACTTTGAATGCCATACAGTTAAATTATATTCTGACCAAAAAAATAAATAAATATTTGAGCAAATGAAATTACTTACTAAGAATTTGTTTCTCCTTACCCTCATCACCACCCTGTCCTCTCTTGCCCCCATTTTGTTTATGATTAGTGAATCTTTCTTTCTGAACTGAAGCCAATCTTCTGTGTTTGTTGCTTCATTCACAGGCTAGGAGGAAAGCTTTCAGCCTTTAGATTGTTCACAAACTGTTTATATAGATTATTTGCCATTCATGCTGCATGAGTTAGTCACTTAAATTTCATGATCTTAATACTGCAATTATTAGCTTGAACTCAGATGGGCTGTTCAGAACATACATAAATCTTTGCTGCATTGCGCCTTTGAAGACAAGTTCCTATAAAGTCTTTAAGGTAAGGAGTTCCAGAACTGAGTTGCAAGATGCTGATCATCTCTGATGCCATCCAGCAAAGAAGTCCAAGTGTAAGAATAGCTCTGCTACAAGAACCAGAACTGGACAAAAGCACCCAGAAATTTGAACCAGAGACAGTGAATAGAGATCAGTCCCTAAGGAGAGATGCTATGCTCAACTGCAATATAAATACTGAATGTAAATAAATATGTAAAACTAATCCACATCATACTATCATTGCTGTTACTCAAATTAAATATTTTAAGAAGGAAAATAAAGATTAACAAGAGGCAAATTACACACTCATACAAATTTTGCGAAACATTCACTGCAAACTTTGTGAATTTTTGCTTTTTTTGCAGGCATTTTCAGAAATCCAAGGCAGTTGTCCTACACATTCACAGCTAGCAAACTCTGTTGCCTAGAAAACAAAATCAGCAATTTTATTCACAGCTGATTTGGGGGATATACAGTAGAAAATCAGTATATGTATCTATGTGTGTGTGTTTGCTTTGATAACAATCTCTCTAAACTGGTTTGGGATCTAATACTTTTCTTTGTAACTTGCAAGGGAAATCCTATTGAGACCAGAGTAAAGGAGTACTGAATAACCTAGTCTTATAGCGGCAGCCTTAGAAAGACTTTCATTCTTGTTTGGTAAGAACAGCCAGAAAGATCTTGCAACAAATTTTCTAGTTTTCTATTTGAGAGAGAGAAGGGTGAAAAAAGCTTACTTTGATGGTTTACATGCTTCTCTGACGTGAGCAAGAAGATAGGCTCTTTTCTTTGGTCACAAACAAGGATTAAACACAGGCTATGCCAAAGAGTCACTTCACAGGTCATGTTCACAATTGGTCTTGTTCAACCTAGAAAGTAGCAAACTAGAGAGCAGGAATGGGAAACATCATAATGGATTTTGCCATCAAAACAGTGTTCAAATTGCTGCACCTTCAGCTGAACAGACACAGTGTGAGTACCGAAGAAAAGGATCTGCCCCAAAGATTTCAGTAATATCCTGTCCCTTAAAAGAAGCGTTTCTTTATACACCTTGTGCACACAATAAGGAGATAACCACAACAGACTTAAATCAAAGTAAAGAAAGCAATATAGTTGATTTTCATGTACAGACTGATCTAGAGATTTCTTGTTAATAGCATATTTGCATAAACTTTGCAGAGTCCACTTGCTCTTATGACTGTAGGTTCATTCTTCATCTCCTAAAACCAAAAAATCTAGCTAACATTTTAAAACACTCTTGTCTCTGCAAACAAAAGCAACAGGGAACTGGCAGCTCCCATCTCCTAAACGATAACTACCTTCAGCAATACACCTCTTCACACCTCTTCAAACTCAGGCATTGAAAGCCATCTAGTCAGTTTTCTTTCTTAAGTCAGGAAGGAAAAAAAATCTGAGGAAATGTCTGCAGACTCAGCTAGAACGACCATGGGATCAAAGCCCTTCAAGCCCTGAGTTCTCCCTCATTTTGCACTCCCATCCTTCAGTCCTGTCTGAGCTCTGGAGAGTTATACATAATAGCCAGGGTCACTAAGAAGAAATCTACATTCCACTTGACTCAAAGTCAGAATGCAAATAACTATAGCAAAATAAAGATTTTAATACATTAAGTGGTTGTATATTGAATTTGAGCTGTTCTTTACATCTTTATTCCTAGTAAAAAAATCAGAAGATGATTCTTTTTTTTTTTTTCTTTTCTTTTTCTTTTTTTTTTTTTTTCTTTAATAAAATTATTTTTTTCTCGCTTTTTTTTGTTATTTGGTGCAGAGGGAA
>JANHGN010001972.1:0-14705 GCA_024605025.1 Megaceryle maxima
TTTCTTCATAATTTCCTTTTTTTTTTTTTTTTGAGTGCACTTTAAATTATTTACATTTTCCCTTAGAGAAAAACTACTTTCTATCAACTGCAACTTTGATCTGCGGGGTTTGTAAGTCTCATGAAAAAGGAATTTCTCTTCTTAGTGAGTCTCTATCCCTGCTTCTGATGTGTCAGATTCTCAATGGTCTGCGTAAACCATTTTTCCTTGTTGCATTCAGTTATTTGGATATCTCTTCACTTTCAAACACACCTTAATAATTAATTTCCCCACTTTTGTAAACCTCAGTCTTGTTGTGCCATTGCTTCTTTCCTGCCTGGACTGCCTTACTGTTCATGTAATTGAATATTTTTCTCTATATCTTCCAGCTACTTTCTAGTTTTACATGAAAAGTTCCCAAAATGTGAGTGGAACAAACAGCAAGGAATTTGTTGAGAGTGGGCTAGGCTTGTGGGTTTGGTCATGAGTCAGACCTGAAAGGAGTAGAAACAACAAGAAAACAAGAATTCAGTGTTAAAGACTGGCAGAGTAACAATATCTCCACTCCAAAACTGCTAGCTGCCATTGGGGAAAAGACCAAAAGAGTCCCATTATCAGGGAGGAAGATGCTAGTGAGATGATTTCTATGTAGCTCATGGCAGAAGAGTGCCCTGGCAGTGAGTCAAGCTGACGGTAACTGGAGCTGTGTTGAGAGCAGCATTGCCAGTAGATTGAGTGAAGGGAGTGATTCTACCCCTTTTTACTCAGCATTTCTTGGACCCTATCTAGAATAGTGTGTCCAGTCCTGAGCTTCCCAACACAAGAAAGATATTCCATGCACCAGTACAGGTTATGTGTTGACTTGCTGGAAAGCAGGTCCATGGAAAAGGACCTGAGAGTCCTGGTGGACAATAAGCTCTCCATGGGACAGCAATGGGCCCTTGTGGCCAAGCAGGCCAGTGGTATCCTGGGGTGCATAAAGAAGAGTGTGTCCAGCAGGATGAGGAAGGTTCTCCTCCCCTTCTACTGTGCCCTAGTGAGACTGGAGTACTGTGTCCAGTTCTGGGCTCCCCAGTTCAAGAGGGACAGGGAAATACTAGATGGAGGCTACAAGGATGATGAAGGGACTGGAACATCTCTCTTACAGGGAAAGGCTGAGAGCCCTGGGGCTGTTTAGTCTGGAAAGAGGGGACTGAGCGGGGATTTTATCAGTGTTTACAAATATCTGAAGGATGGGTGTCAAGTAGAAGTGGCCAGTTTCTTTTCACTGGTGCCCTGTGATGGGATAAGGGACAATGGTCACAAATTGGGTGTGAGGTGAGGATGACAGAGCCTGGACCAGGCTGCCGAGAGGCTGTGGAGTCTCCTTCTCTGGAGACTTTCAAAAACCTCCCGGATCTGTTCCTGTGCGGCCTACCCTGGGTGACCCTGCTCTGGCAGGAGTCGGACTCGATCTCCAGAGATCCCTTCCAACCCCTACCTTTCTGTGATTCTGATTCTATGGATAAATTGGAGCAAGTTTGGTGGGAGACCACTCAGGTTGTGATGGGGCTGGAGCACATGCACTGCAAGGTGAGGCCAAGGGAGCTCCTTTTGTCTAGGCTGGAGAAGAGATGCTGAACTGCAACTTTCCAACACCTGCCAGCAGGTTGAGAAGATGAAGCCAGGCTGTTCACAGTGGAGGATGAGAGATGACTGAAAGAGGTTCAGGCTGAGTGTAAGGGAAAACTTTGTCTGCGAGGACAGTCAAGCAGTAGACCAAGCACCCCTGCAAGGCTGTGCAGTTTCCATCCTTTGAAGTTTTCAAAACCTGACTGGACAAGGCCCTCAGCTGCCCAGCCCGGCCGTAGAGCCGACCTTTTCTGGAACTGTCAGAGCCGACTGGAGACCTCCTGACGTTTCTTCCAGCCTTCATCACAAACACCATCTATCGCCAGATGACTACTCGGCTGTCGAGGTGGGACCGCTCCCCTCACCAAGATGGGGGGGGTGGGGCCAGGGCGGGGGAGCCGCCAGGGGGCAGGCGAGGCGCGCGCACCGCCGCCCAGCGGCCACGGGCGGGGCGGGGTGCGGCCCCCTCCTCCCTCCCGCCCCCTCCGCAGCCAAGGGTGCCGGCAGCCGACGTGAGGCGCTTCCTGGCTCTCAGCGCCGCCCCTCGTTTCTTGCTTGCTTGCTTTTTTGTTTCTTTCTTTCTTTTTTTTTTTTTTTCCTTCATTTATGGAAAAAAAATGGATGTGGAATCAAAAGGGGGCCGGGGTGTCAGTGCGATCGGCGAGCGTAGGCGGCCTTTCCCTCATTAAAGGCGGGCTCCCTGCGGCAGGGACGCTGGGCGGGCGGGCTCCCCCAGGTGTGCTCGGGAGGCTGCCGGCGCTGCTGGTCAAAAGTTCCAGGAAAGCAAAGGAGAAGAAAGAGGAAATAAAGAGCTAAGCCCAGTGACCTGACTAGGGACCATCGTTATAAGGCATGACGGCATTTTTCTTCAGTGCTGTATTGCCGTTGTGGGTGTTCCCGTTGGGTTTTAGAGAGGCTGGTTACAGTCAGCCTCTTGAAATTCCCCTGCAGATGAATGAATGTCTGGGATGTGATAACCTTGAATCCAGTTTTCTGCTCACTTTTTGCCAGTGAGGGGAAGTGAAGAAGTGATCAGAGCTGATATGGGAAGATAAGTATGTGCTGTGGTTCCTAGCTCGTTTCTGGGATCAAACAGCTGCTTTGCATTACTTTGGGGGAAGCTGGGCTTTGATCTATCAGTCTGCAATGCTGATAAAGCATTTTTTTGTATTTTGCTTATAAAACCTACTCTGTTTCTGTACTACACTTGGCTTTATACATGTTTTTCTCTGGGTATGTACATATATCGAAGGACTCAACTGATGACCCAATTAAAAATATAAAATAAAATAAAATCCTAGTGCTTATAGTCTGATTGAATTTCTATAAAGGCTTAGGTCTGCAAGTTAGTTTTCATTCCTGAGCACTTCTAAACTGCTTCCCCATGATTTCAAAGATGTTAAGCAATACTTTTAACAGTTCTAACTGTAGTTGAACTAAAGCAGAAGAAAGAAATTAAGTTGCTATTGAGAGGTTCGTTGTCTTAAAGGATCTTTTCCAACGCATCTGGACAAAGATGAGTGGCCATATGATCTGTTATCAGCATAATTCTGCCAGTTTCAGCCACTCCAATCTGACCAAACCTCATCTGAGACACTCTCCAAACAGTAGCTGGAGAGTAGATCTTGTGTAACATCCCAGGCACAAAAAGAAATTTTCTGAAGAAAGAAGACTGCAGAGTTTTAAAGGAGTCCTCAGCTGGATATCTGAGCTGATAGGTAAATCTCGATTTCTACCTCACTCGCAATATGCTCAGCTGCCGGACGCAGCTTGAGTAGTGAAAGCAGTGGCCACTGATAGTCCTCTCAAGAAGCTATGTAGTGATGAGAGGAATATACTACTGAGCATCTTCTTTTCTTTCCTTGGGTTTGTCTTGGCTCTTCTTCCACATAGAGTCTTTTGCTAGGTGTCATAATTTTTCTTTCTCTATTATATTTTTTAATTATTTCCTTTCTATTCCACAGTAGAAACCTTGATTATGCACTGGCTCTTTCAGATACATTTCAGAAACCTGCCTCTTGTAACTCAACTTCTTTGTCCATACAGCAGCACATGCTGGATGATGTCAAGCTGGAAAGCAGCTTCACAGAACAAGACCTGGCAGTCCTGGTGGACACCAAGCTGAGCATGAGCCAGAAACATGTTCTTGTGGCAAGGAAGGCTAATGGTATCCTGGGCTGCATTAGGACAAGTGTTGCCAGCAGGTCAAGGGATGTAAAACTTCTCTACTCAGCACCTCTAAGGCCACACCTAGGGTACTATGTCCAGTTCTGGGCTCCTCGGTACAAGAGTCACTCAGTAGGAAGGGTCTCTCACATCTTCCTTATCTGACCAACCATTCCAAGTGTTGGAATGCTAGACAGATTCATCAGCTCCTTTCTCCATTTTCTTCATCATTTGCATAAGTTGCAACTCCACAAACTTCACATTGTAAACTTGCTTTCTAGAGCCTTAGTCACTTATTACCACTCCTTTCCATTTTCTAGTATTTTCACATCTTTTTGAAATATGACTTGCAATTCTGGATACAGTAGTGCATTTAACAGTGCAAGGTGGAGAGGTAAGATCTCACCTCTGCTTCTGTGTGATAGTCTCATTTTCATACCTGCAGGGGTTCCTTACACTTCCTCAGTCCTCATCCATTCTCCCCACTCTTCTTTCAACAGCTTTCCTGCCTAATTGTATATTTTCTCTTGAGAAACTTCTGGTAGCCCATCCTGAAATCAGAAAACACATCTTTCTTAGACCCTTCCCTGCCCCAGTATTATGGCCCTCCCAGTGCAAAGACAGGAAAGCAAAGAGAGACCAGTTGTCAATTATGACCGCCCAGCTTTCCAGCGTAGATAAATATTTCATAGCCAGTTAGGCAATTTTTTTTTCTTTTTTTTTTTTTTTCCTTCTGAGTTTGGGAAGGAGGGAGAAAGAAAATTTGAACCCAAAACTTACAGAGGTAACACACACAAGAATTTCTTTAATAGAATTGCCATATTTCTGTCATCAAATGTAACCTCCGGTAGCAAATAATTCACCTGAAGAGGAAAAAGTCCACTAACAGATGTGTGCCATGAGATGGTTTGTTATTGACAATCCCCTCAGAACTGCCTGGAATGTTCTGGAAACCCAACACTACACTGTCACCTCACCTGTTAACCATAAGAAAGTATTGCTTGTTACAGTAGCCCTGGCTGACATTAAGAAATCCACATTAAAACTAAGTGACTTTCCTCTTTGCTAATGACCTGGATGATGGGAGCAAGTGTACCCTCTGCAAGTTTAAAGATGGTAAAAAATTAGGAGGATTGGCACACCAGAGGCTTGTGCTGCCATCCAGATGGATCTCATGAGGCTGAAGAAACAAACAACAAAGGGAAATTCAAAGTCCTGCACCTTGGGAGAAATAACCCCATGCACCAGCCTGGGGCAACCCACCTGGAATGCAGCTGTGCAGAAAAAGGACATGGATATCCTAGGGGCCAAGTTGAAGATGAGGCTGCAGCGTGCACTCATGGCAAAGAAGACCAGCAGTATTTGGGCTGCATCAGGGAAAACATTGTCAGCAGGCTGAGGGAGGTGATTCTTCCCCTCTGCTCAGTACTGGTGAGGCCACACCTGGATTCTTGTGTCTAGTCCTGGATTCCCCAGTACAAGAGAGACATCAACATACTAGAGAGTATCCAGTGAAGTACCACAAAGCTGATTAAGGGACTGGAGCATCTCATCTGAGGAAAGGCTAATTGAGCTGAGACTGTTTGGCCTGGAGAAGCCTCAGGGAGATCTCCTCAGTGTGTATAAATGTCTGAAGAGAGGATGCAAACAGGACTGATTTGGGCTTTTTTCAGTGGTGCCCAGCGACAGGAGCAAAGGCAGTGGTCACAAACTGAAACCCAGTAGGTTTCCTCTGAACACAAGCAAACCCTTTTTTATTGTGAGGGGTGACTAAGCCCTGGAGCAGGTTGCCCAAGGAGGTCATGGAGTCTCCATCCTCGGAAATACTCGGAAGCTGTGTGGACATGGACCTGGACAACTTGCTCCAGGTGACCCTGCTTGAGCAGGGGTGTTGAACTGGACAATCTCTCTAGACCCATTCCAATCTCATCTGTTCTGTGATTTAGTGCTGGTTAATCAATGAACCTGAAGCAATCTATCACAACTGGTAAGTCTGATGAGAGGATTTCACCCCAGGGCATTGGATACTGGTTCACCACACCAGTTCCATTTCTTTATTAGCATTTTCTGAAATCCATAATGTTACACCTAACAATAAAGGGATAGCATTTTTAAGTGAAGCTGTTACATGCTGTGGTATGTAGTAGGTGTATGTTTATTTGTTTGCTTGCTATGTTTATAGAGTAACTAAATGACTGAAAAATGCTATCAAAAAAAAAAAACAAACTGGAAAGTGGGTGAGGAGATAGCCTGAAAATCTGAATGTATTCATGTGGAGGACGGCACATTGCCTATGGTTTTCTTGTGCCTTGCTCCTGTGCTCAGCGAGCACAGAAGATTAATGCATTTGAACAGATAGAGACAAACTAAGGTTTTCCATGAAGCCTGACTGCTTTTTTTTTTGTTCCCATAACTGTCTTTAGCAGCAGGAGGGAACTTGAGTTGTTTTTTAAGAGCAAGAAAAGAGGAGGTAGAGAAATTGATCAGGTAATAGAAGGAGGTTGGCAGCCTAATGTAGAGGGATGGCAAGGGAGGGGGGACAAACAGCTTCGCTAATTAGAAACAAATTAAGGATGGAAAGAAGTTGTCAAAAGATAAATAAACCTTGTGACTTTTCCCATTAGTTATAGCTGCTGATACTGATAGTTGGACAGTGTTTTGGGCGGAGAGGCTCCTCAGGGGAACTAAGACAAAAACTGTGTGATTTCCAAGTACTCAGAATTCGTTTCTTTTTTTTTTCTGCTAAGTGAATGTGTTAGAGAAGGACTCCTGAGTCCTAGCATAGATTTCCAGATACCTTATCTAGAAATTGATGATTGTTTCTTTCCTAGGGACAAACGTGAAAAGTTGATGTCTTTTTTTTTTTTCATCAGTGCATAAAGCTGACCAGAGAAGTAGCACATCAGGATTTAGGAACTAGTAAGAGAGTTTCGAGACTGTGATTTCAGGAGTGTATAAGTGTGAATCTAGGCCTGCAGAAGACAAAAGACCCACGAGGCTTGTTGATTGGGTAGGAGCAAAGTAGGGTTGTTCTGTTCGATGTTAGTGGGGATTTCGGGTGGATGACTTGAGTGGGAAGAGAAAATACTGGGAAAAAAAAAAAGAATGGAGTTACAGTATGTGTTAAAAAAAAAAGCAAGAAAGACAACACAAATCTAGTGAGTATCTACCTGATTTAGTTTACCTGATAGTGTAACACATGCTTTATTTATCAAGAGTTAGAGAAGATTGCGTGACCCACTGGAGATATATTTGACAACCTGCAGCATAGATCAGAAGGCCAAATTTTCAGACTGGAATTTTGTATCTAATCTTTGAGTGTATAGGCCAATAAATCAAGGGTGTATGCATACACAGAGTTGTGAACATACATCCAGCTCCATGAATGAACATACAAAAGCTTCAGTTATACCATTCATGGCCATTGCAGGAATACTTTTTTTATTCATTTACTTCCAAGAAATAATTCTGGTGATGTCTTCTCCCTCAGGACAGCAAATGTGGGTATTCCCCAATATACTGCTTTAATGGCAGGAGATTAAAGCACCACCACAGAAAAAGACATATATTTTAATAAGTGATTAAATAAGTTTGCTAGCAAATATAAACATTTACGTAAAAATAAACCCTTTAACTTTTCATACATTTTGAATTATATTAATATGAATGAAAATATTTCAAATATTAGTGTAATAGCTTAATAAACCAATTCCCAAGTGCTTCAGTTAACTCAAAAGTACATGCACATTCTCTCACACACTTGAAAATGGAGTAAAATTTGAGGTGTAATCTAGCAACTCACAACATTATTTAACAGAAAAGAATATCTGTACCCAGCAGAAACTGTAGAGAATTAATTTCCCCAGACTGTAACTCTGAGCTGGTATTTGTCTTGAGAATGTGATGCTAATGTCCCTGCTCTTGCTGCAGCCATCAGATCTACAAACATGATCAAGACCTCCAAAGAATTTTGTCTCAATTCTGCTTCATTCTTCCTCATGTAAGATGTCGACGCTGTTGAAGAATATAAAGTGCAGAAGTCATTCAAGATTGGAGAACTGGCACATTTTGAGTGAAATGGAGAATCTTTTCTGAAAGGTAAAACAACTTCCTATAGGTGAGCACACCATAGCATACAGATTGCTCTGTCTTCAAGGTTTGTAGCAGAATTAATAAAGGAAGAACACAGTCAACCAAACTGGAACATGATCTACTTGTATTTTTTTATCTGCTTAGCTTCATTTTGTATATTTTGATTTATACACATGTAAGTGATACCTCATGCTTCCATTTTCTCATTTTCTATTGCTTCATCCACCTGAACTGGTACAGCATCTCATCAGAATACAGAGGAACAAACTGTGGAGGTACTACTAACTCTGTGGGCATATTAAGATTGGATGGTAGTAAAAAAAAATACATTAAGGTAACCAGAAATTATGTTTACAGCAGGCTCTTTCTTTCAGGTGATTTTTAGTTCCAAATGCCTGATAAGAATTGCATGACTTCTCAGAAGGTGGCAAAATGCCCTGAAGTTCCTCTTTCTGTTGTGGAGCTTTCCAAGGAAGTTACCAGCACAAAGCCACGCTGGCTCTGCCAAAAGCCTTTCTGGCTCGTGATGAAGATCCTGCCTCTGATTGTGTTTCCAGTGATGGTTATGATTCACTGATTGTTGCCTAACTCTTTCTGTTTCTGAGACATTCCCTTTTGTAACCCACGCAGCTCTGCTTTCTTCGTTGACACGCAGGATTTTACAATGACACAGCACGGAAGGAAAGACACAGCAAAAAGATAGTCATGCAGCCAGCAGAGCATCATATTTGCTACCAGTCTGGAGGAAAAATAAAAGCAGAGAACGCTGGCCAGTGGATTTCAGCCATCAGACAAAAAATATTGCCTGTTGTTCTGTAGGGTATCTGGGGAGGATTCTTGTTCTGGCAGAGCATCTAAGAACATGGCACCTCAGGCCTTGGTATGTACAGAGATGGTTCCCAGTCAGCAGTCTGGCTGATGGCCTCAGTTTCAAGCTGGATGGCTTCTAGACTACTAGGCTGACACCTGAAATAGATGAATATGTGATTTACACAAATGTCAGAAATAGGACCTGAAAAAAGAGTTGATAGTAAACATCCAGGAATCTTAGGATTTGGAGAAAGAATGGGTGCAGAATAAACCTTGGACTGCTGAGACCTAGTGTTGGAACAAAATAGAGAAATGCAATGCAAAGATAGAATTCTGTTGCTAGTACAAGATGATTCTTCCAGTCCAGTCTTGGGCAGCCTGTGGTGCAGCAATGCCTTGCATCCTTTAGCTCTGTGATGACAGAGAAACTTTCACTTGATGAAAGTCTCATCTCATCCCTCCTTCAGCTCCACCTTTCTTATAAATAGTGATGGGTAAGAAAGTTTTATACAGTTCAATGGTTTTAGGAGTCAAAAGTACCAATAAACAATAATTAAAAAAAAAAAAGATGAAACTGCAGGAAAAAGTGGTAAGCTGGTGCTATGGCAGTTTCACAGAGTGAAGTGGATCCCAGCATATGACAGGAGAAAGATATTTTGACTTACTGCTGGATGGACTAAGCTGTTGCAGGAACTAAATTGTCCAAGTAAGTTTACCTTCAAGTCCAGCATGAAACCTAACTTTCTTTTAGCTACTTGAAGGTAGGTAAGGGGATGACTGCAAAGAACAAAGCCTGTGACTTGAGGGTCTGTAGAGCTGAAGCTGAGAAGTAATAGCTTACTCTGGTTGGTAGATGACATCTTTCTGTTCCTCAGTATCAAAAAACACAGAAGAAGTGTGATCAGTATAACCCCAGCTATAAGTGGGCCAAAGAAATTTGTCTTCACTTGCTCCATTTCTTCCCCCTGTAACTCTGAATAACAAAACACAGGAGATATGCACAACAAAGATTTAATTTGGTGACAATTACCTTAAACAATCCATCTCGAAGTTAAGTGAATTAGAAGTTTAGGGAAGGGCCTTCAGCACCCTTTGCTTTTATAGTGCTATAATAGTGTCACTAAATCACTGTCCACATTGCTTTATTTCCATTTCCAGTAACTAGTGAAACTACCAAGTTTTAGCAGCCAATTCAGCAACAGTAAGATAAAGTACTCTTCCTGGAGTTTAGGTAGCATGTGAGAGAGCAGCTTGATTAATAAGAGAGCCTACAAGGCTGCTACTGTGCTACTGCTATTCTCTGGTATTGTGCAAGTTTGCAGAACCTGGGATATGTTATTACTTGGTATCTGTTGGAAACGATGGTCAAAGCCTAATAAAATGATGTAAGGGATGTGAAAGTAGCAGGGAATGCAAAGGATTTCCCCTCTCTTTCTGGTTATTGTACTTCTGAGGTTTTGGTTACTAGGATTAGCAATTAATGGGTTAGCTGATAATGACAGAGCATCAGTTATCACCAAACAAAGCTTTCTTTATGTGGAGTTCCTAGTTTCTTACCCACCATCACTGCTTATCAGGTGGCTACCTTCATAACACTAGGGAGGAGAGAAGAGGAATTGACTAAGGAAGAGGAGGATGCAGCACTATATAGCTAATATAGCCATTATAGCCATGGTAACACTCATGAGCAACATGTAGAGCTGTGCAAACAGTTTGCCATATCTTTTGTTGGTAACTTAACCCTTCAGCTAAATTTATATGAAGAAAATTGCACTGTGGAGCTTTTCTCCGAATGAGTAGAAAGTTTCTTTTACAGAACTGGAGTAGTAAGGTGCGTGCCTGTATTACCCTGGTAGGCTTCCCAGCAATGCTACCATTCCCTCTTGGCTTCTTGTTCCTGTCTTTTGAAGGACAGATCTCCATCTTCAACACTAAGAGAGACATGTGCAAGCTATGTGGGAACTGTCTTTATTTTGATGCACTCATGCCATAGCTTATGAACAAAAATATGTCAAAGGATGCTCTCCTGTCCCAGGAGATAAATAAAATACTCCTTTAAAGTCTAAAGAAAGGATCATTCTTGTGGAACCCTGAGATAATCCAGCAGTAAAGTCTTATAGAAACTTGGGTTCCCAGCTTCTTCTTGCAAGAGGTGTCTGAAAAAAAAAACCCCACAATCCCAGAGAAAAAAAAATCCCCATATAGTCATCTTGGAATGCACAGTTCATTTTGCCAAATGTTCTAAAAACCACCAGGAATGCTTCTAAAACTACTTAAACTTTCATGGCCTTTACTCTTAAACTCAGCATAATCTCTTTGGCAATTTGTCAGCCAAATCTAGTCCAAGGGACTCTCCTGTTTATCCTTCTGCCTCTCTCAGTCCTAAAGATCAGAATAAAACATCTTTACTGTCAGGGTGGTTAAACACTGGAACAGTTTGCTGAGAGAAGTTGGGAAGTCTCTGTCCTGGGAGATACTTAAAACTCAGCTGTATAAGGCCCTGTGCTACATGTTGACCCTGCTTTGAGCAGAGTGGTTGAAATAGATGCTCTCCAGATGCCTCTTCTCAATATTCTGATTCAAGATTCTGTGAAGTGACAATTCAACAGCTCTTCCAGAGGCTCGTTGCCATCTAATCCAGACATCCAGGTTGCTTTGTTGCTACTGCAGCAGCATCTAGGGATGGAATGAACAAGCCTGTGTTCTGGATTGTGTAGCAGTAACCCTCCTTCTCTGGGCCATCTCCTTGCTGTAATATGACTGAGGAGGGAATTTGGTGGTCATGGCTGTTGGTGAACAGGATGGAGAGAACATACAACCCTTATAAGCAACACCTACTGCTACTTGTGCTTTAATCCCTGCCCTGCCTATGCTGCTATCTGTGATCAGCTCTACTGCAACGTGCCCTGCTCCTACCCATGCAGAAATAGGAATGGGCAAATGGAGACTCACCTATGCCTAGTGGCACTGAGACAAGGCTCCCCAGCGGCTCTCCAAGGTGAAGAAAGCAGCTAATATTAATAGGTGTGTTTGTAGGAACTGGGATACTCAGCTTGCTAGTAACATTGTACAGCTTTGTTACAGCATCCTGTGAGACATCCATGTCACCCGGGTGTGTTTTGTTTTCGTGTGAAATTAGCCACGTCATCTGCTTGGGCTCTGGATAACCTCCACTGGAAGAACAGGAAAGATTCAAGTATTCCTTGGGCTTTAGTTCCCCAGTGTGCAGCCATGCTATCTCAGGTTGACTATAGTTGGCTGAAATAGACCAAAGAGAAAGCATCATGAGTCAGACGTACCACATCTTGTGACAGTTCCTGCCAATTATTTAAGATTTTCAGGCAGCAGGAAGTCTAAAGAATTTTCCTGGGAATACACTGGGAGTCCCAAGAAGGGTTTGTTATGTTTTTGGTGTACGTGTAGACTCACTGCTCCCTGTCCTTAGGGTGTTTCAAGGATGTAAGTGATCAGCCAGACAATAAGTCTCTGTCTCTCCCACCTCCTTTTGATGCCTGGACACCTCAGAATAACCAAACCTGGCCTGATTGCAGGTCAGCGTGTAAGCACAAAATGGGAATAGGACACAGTGCTGCATATTCTCAACCTCCTGATTAGGTAAAGGGAAAACTACAAACTTGTAGCTGTGAAATGCAGAGAAGGAAATCATCTGAGGGACTTCAGATGGGGTAAGATGGAGGTCCACTGCTGTCACAGGTAGAATTATCCTTGGTGTCTGTCAATATTATTACAGAATCACAGAATATTCATGATTGGAAAGGACCTCTTAGATCACCGAGTCCAACCATACCCATAACAAAAAAACACCTAAAAACACCCCCACCTAAATTATGAGTAACCATTTTGCAGCATATAAAGTAACTTGCTCATCTTCACTTGATAGTAGGCCTCCCTTAGCTTGGCATCTTATGTGGAAGTAACCACAGTACAAGTTCTTCTACCTTGTTGTTACACTGGATACTCTTCCCAGTGAATAAAAAACCATACCCCTTGCTTTAAAAAGTCACATTTTCCAGGCAAGAAATAATTAGTGAAATGGCATTGGAAAGAACTATTTAAACATAAAATACTCATGTTAAATGGAAGCTTTTAACCAATGTTCTCTATTAAATAATCTCCTAAATATTCTCAACCAGAATTTGTTTGGTTAAAAGGTCATAGTAGGAATAGTAGACTGTAATGGAAAAGGAGAGAACGT
Source organism: Megaceryle maxima (assembly GCA_024605025.1). NCBI lineage: Eukaryota > Metazoa > Chordata > Aves > Coraciiformes > Cerylidae > Megaceryle > Megaceryle maxima. Next base: position 12,875 of record JANHGN010001972.1, read on the forward strand.
AGACATAATACTGGCTACACATTGGTATACAGCAATTTATAACCAAACAAACACACAAAAGAAACAGACTCAAGGTTTCATTTGAAAGACTTCATTACTTTAGTGCCAATAGGTCTAAAGACAATATGGAGAAATATTGAAGAAGGGAAAAAGGATTCTTAGAAACCTATGAGCCTAAGAGGGTCTGACTATTCTGCAAACACGTTTAATGTGCTTGATCCAGGCTCTAATTCTTGCCCTGGTGAATTCTCAATAGGGATGGATGAAGAAACAGGATGTTGCTTTTATTTGCTGTATGCCAACACACGGAGAGAAGGATTTAGCTCAGTCACTTAAATCTCCAAGAGTCTGTCTGTGAATTCAAAATGGCAAAAAGCCCCACCTTTCTCAAACCACCAAATTGAGTTAAGTTGTCCCTCAGGGGAGCTCAAGCTTCCTTTCTCTTCAAGGTATGACTTGCTTAGCTGCCTGCTTACTCCAGCTTCTGGTCTGAAGTGTTTATTCTCTCCTTGGCATTTTATAGGGAGGGCAGGAGTGTAATCCATAGCTGTGAAACTTGCCGAGTCATCCAAGTGATTTAAGAGTTTCAATCTTACTGACAGTAAACAAGTGGAAACAGTGCAGTATACCCTGATCAAAGCACTTCTGGTTTTATGGTTTCTGGAACCTCAATTTACCAAAAAGTGAATTTGGTTGTGTGGAGGGTGTGGGCTCCATATATCTGAACTTTGGATTGTTAGCAGAAAAACATGTTTCAGGAAGTCTTTTGTATTTAAAAATAACGTGTCTTCCAAAAAGGCTATGGGCTTAGATTTAAATATCTCAAGAGACAGCAGATCCATCAAGACCTTAATATTTTTCTCAATGGCTTAAACACCCTACCTGGTTTTGTTGCATTTTCTAAGTGATGATGTGCCTTACATCTCACCTGCATCTAGCCACTGACTGGTTTTATATCTTCACTGAATTAATTAGCCTTTTTTTAATATCCAGTAGCTTATGTGTAATTTGGATTCCCACATGTTGAAAAAAAGACTCTTCTTAGTCTTCTGTTTTATAAAGTGATCAGATTAATCTTTTAATGTCTCCAGTTGGGCTGTATTTTTTTTTTTCCAGCCTTCAGATAACTACTAGAGCTATTCTTCACACTTTTAAGTTTTTCAACATCCCCTTTAAAATGAAGACACAAACAGTTAAATCTCTATTCTGACATCAGTTTCACTCCCAGCTCTTTGAATAGTACATATTTTGAAATAGTTTCCTTAGTCTCACCTACTTCCCTTACTGACCCACCCAAAGGAAGCACTAGAGCCATGCTAGAGCAGTGGAACTTCCAGTTATGCCACTTGTCACCATGATCTATACCTTGCCTGTTTTAAGAGCCAAAGTTTTCCATTGTGAAGCCTTCCCTTCTTCCTGGAGAATGTTCTGTATTTATTGTTCTTAGAGAAATCATCCTGGCTGTACACAGCACATATACATTTAGCTATGTATATATTTTCCTAATGTATTACATAACACATATAAGCTGAGTAAGTCCTAGGAGGAATGGCTGAGGGAGCTGGACTTGCTTAGCCTGGAGAAAAGGAGGATGAGGGGAGAACTTCTCACTCTCTACAGCTGCCTGAAAGGAGGTTGTAGGCAGGTGGGTGTTGGTCTCTTCTCACAAGTCACAGCTGATAAGGGGAAATGGCATCAAGTTGTGCCAGGGGAGGCTTAGGTTGGACATGAGGAAAAACTCTATGGAACGAGACCTTTATCAATGACATTGATGACAGGACAGAGTCTTCTCAGCAAGTTTGCTGATGACACCAAACTGGGAGGATTGGCA
>JANHGN010001973.1:0-11752 GCA_024605025.1 Megaceryle maxima
GGGGGGTGTGTGTTCAGTGTTTTGTTGTGTTCTGTTTCTTTTTTTTTTTTAAGTAGCTAAAGATAAAAAAAATTGGAGTGTTTTATCCAGTAAATCAAAAACATTACATTCAGCTGGAAAAATTATGGGATGGGAGTTATGTTGGTTTATATGAGGGTGTTTTTTCCGAGATTTAGGTTGAAAATGCCATGTTTGGAGTATGTAAATAGTCCATATTTTAATTAACATGTATACTTGTGTTCTGTAAAATTCATTTGGAATACTGGATATTTGATTATGGGATATTATGATACGTTGAAGCCTGGTATCCTATATATGTACTTTGAAACTGAACTTAAACTGTACTGAAACATAAAATAACTTCTATACAAGTTACTCCACTCTTGAAAAAAGTGAAAAAAATTGTCACTTTACACAGAATACCCAGTGGCTTAATTTATACACAATTTAATGAAGTTATGTTTTGAAAATTGTCAGTAGAATGCTCAGTCACATGTTAGAATTCTAAGTTTCAAAAGAAGCAAATGATTGTACATATAAATGAGGAATTTAAAGCAATTACTTCTTCCTTCTAATTAAATATATGTAGCAATAATAATATGTAGCAATAAAAATATGTAGCAATATATAGGCATCTTGTTTAGGTATTTGTGGATTACTTGGTTATTTCTTAGTAATTACATTTTTGTCATTACTAATAATTATTGCATACTATCAACAATATGCCTTTTTAGCACAGATATTATAATGATTATAGTTTATAATAATCTATTCTGGTGGAATACATTAATTTTAGCATTTCTTGTGGCGGGAGGGTGTCAATTTCTACCAAGTAGGGGTTTAGGGTTTTCTGATAGGTCAGTTTAAAACTATAGCTATTTCTATAATCAAAGCAATTTATGAAGTTATATGTATGTATACACATTATATCATGCGAAGCAGTAGACCATATTGTACCTCCTTTTCATATGTGAATATTCTGTGGGGAAGAATAACTTGCCAGCATTCAAGCAAAAAAGAGCATGTGGTTATTCAGTTCCTTCATGATCTTTAACATCTGGGTAAATTGCTTACTGGAGGCAATCTTGCTAGAACAGCATCTATCAATTTAATTGCCTAATCTTCCTTTTGTCACGGTGTTACTGCTTAAGCAGAATAAGCACTAGACATATAAACCGTGTGATAATCAGCTTTTTTCTGGTATCCTACTCTTTTTGAAATTAGAAAAGCACAAAAACCCCTCACATACAAACCAAATATATATTTGGGGTCATTTCATGTGTCAGTTAGTATCTGGAATTTGTTTCAAACTGCTACTGCATGCTTACAGTAAAATTTAAAAAGATAGGAGAGTCATTAATGGAAATAAGTGCACTAATTAGAAAATTGTGATTAAAATTGTTTCGCTTAAGAGGCTTTTTTATTAATATGATGTATAGCATTTATCTGTGCACCCTTAAATAGACACCAAAATAGGCCTTGCTGTATCTGAAACTTGAGGTTCAAATGGCTCTTTCTAACTTTCTTATTCCAGGACTAGAACTATACCAATTCACTTGGAGTTGGCTGAATTAATGGGGTTACTGAAATACAAAAAAAACCATCGCAGAAAGTGATAGGAAAATTGTACCTTCGTGGTAACTTTGAGCGTTTTTTAAAGCCCCATATTTGGCCAAATTACCCACGATTCCTTCAAAGACTATTGATGCTTGCAGATACATTTCCGTTTGTACAAGTCTTATTACATTACATTGTGATTTAGGTCCACGTAGCCAGCAGCAAAGCACCACACAGCTGCTTGCTCACTCCTGCCCCCCTCCAGTGGAATGGGGAAGAGAAAAACAAAAGGCTTGAGGTTTTAGGCAGGGACAGGGAGGAATCACCAGTGATGGTCACAGACAAAAAAAACAGACATAACATGGGGAAGAAAACACTCTTGTCATTTTAATTTAAACAACAAAACCACCACCAATTTGCCAATTAAATCACAATAGGATGATGAGATCACAGCCAAATCTTAAAAACACCTTCCCCCCACCCCTCCCTTCTTCCTGAACTCAGCTCTGCTCCCAGTTCTCTACCTCCTCCCCTCCAGCAGTGCAGGGAATGGGGGGTACAGTCAGTTTGTAACACGTTGTTTCTGCCACTTCTTCTTCAGGGGGAGGACTCCTCACACTCTTACCCTGCTCCACCATAGGGTCCCTTCCATGGGACACAATCCTCCGTGAACTTTGCCAACATGAGTCCCTCCCTTGGGCTACAGTTCTTTATGAACTGCTCCAGTGCAGTTGGGGTGCAGTTCTCCCAGCAACAAACTCTTCCAGCCAGGCTTCTCTCAGCGTCACAGCATGCTTCAACACAGTCATCTATTCTGGCATGGAGTCGTCCACCAGCTGCAAGTGGGCATCTGTTCCACCATTAACCTCCATGGGCTGCAGGGGACTCTCTGCTCTGGAACATCTCCTCCCCTCCTATGTCACTGAGCTTGGTGTCTGCACAGTTGTTCCTCTCACATCCCACTCCTATCCAAAAAGAAAGTAGTTGCCCAACAGGTTTTTCCCCTCTTAAATATGTTATCACAGAGACACTTCCACTATTGCTGATTGGCTAGGCTAGGCCTTGGCTGGAGGTCGGTCCAACTTGGAGCTGGGCAAGCTTCTCACAGGAACCACCCCTGTAGCCCCCCCATTCCCTGCTACCAAACCCCTGTCAGAGACAAAGCCAACACACACTACCTTGTACAGCTTTATTACTTTCACTATTTCATGCACACTTAAATAATTCTGGTACTTGTAGAGAAGATTTGCTTAATTTAAAAATTCTGTGTGATTTCATGAAACTTCAAAACAAATATGCAAAATGTTTTTATATGTATGCACATGAAAGGAATCTCTACTATACAAAGTAAAATCTTTGTTTATTTTAGGGATACAATGTCTTTCTTATTATGGTCTCGAGTTGGAACTTTACTCGCTGTTGGAACAACAAAGGGAAACTTACTGATATATAACCGTCAGACTTCTCGCAAGATTCCTGTTCTTGGTATGCATTGGTTTGAAAATCATCCTGCACATGTGAAAATCGAATTTTGCTGTTATACTCAGATTCCTTCTTAGTTCTGTATCTGATAATGCAAGTCAGAAATGTGCCCATACTTGCACCTTCTGTTTGGTTGTACTTACCAGAGTATTTTTATACTGTAACTTAAAAATATATGTACACATATCTTATAGTGCCCCATGGGAGACTTGTGTTATCTTTCTTGCGAAGGGTTTGTGTGGCTGCTCTTGTTGCTAAGTTTTAGTGTACTTCTGGTCAGAAGTCCCCAGAAATTTGATGCAAAGAAATGTCAGAACAGGGTTCGTGCAAGTCCCTGGAAGGTCAAATGACTTTCATCTGGGAGAAGATTTTTAAAATTTTTTTCTTTTTTTAAAAAAAAGACTCTTGAGTTTGTAATTGCTCTGATAAGTTGTTTCACATTCTGACAACGTGTCTGAGTAGCCAAATAGAGCATATTTCCATCCTGGCTTTTTTTTCTTTTGGTTGTGTTCCTTTGTTTTGTACAGGTTTCTTTCTTTTTCAGGTAAGCACACTAAGCGGATTACTTGTGGTTGTTGGAGTACTGAAAACCTTCTGGCTCTAGGTGGTGAAGACAAAATGATTACTATAAGCAATCAGGAAGGGGATACTATAAGACAGGTAGTATTTATAAATTCTGTTTAATTTTAAGGCATACATTAATACTCCTGATACCTGAGAAAGCTGGGACCTATGGGAGATCATGCCTTTTCAGTCTCGCTGCTTTCAAGGACAAGGAATCATAGAATCATAGAATTGTCAGGGTTGAAGGGACCTTACAGATCATCTAGTTCCAACCCCTCTGCCAATGGCAGGGACATCTCCTACTAGAACAGGTTGCTCAGAGCCCCATCCAGCCTGGTCTTAAAAACTTCCAAGGATGGGGCCTTCACCACCTCTCTGGGCAACCTGTTCCAGTGTCTCACCACCCTCATTGTGAAGAAATTCTTCCTAATGTCTAACCTGAATCGACCCCTCTCTAGTTTTAATCCATTCCCTCTAGTCCTACCACTGCCCAACAGCCTAAAAAGTCCCTCCCCAGCTTTCTTGTAGGCCCCCTTAAGATACTGGGAGGCCACAATAAGGTCTTCCCGGAGCCTTCTCTTCTCCAGATTGAACAATCCCAACTTTCTCAGTCTGCCCTCATAGGAGAGGTGCTCCAGCCCTTTGATCATCCTCGTGGCCCTTCTCTGGACACGTTCCAGCACATCCATATCCCTCTTGCAGTAGGGGTTCCAGAACTGGGCACAGTACTCCAGGTGAGGTCTCATGAGAGTGGAGTAGAGGGGGAGAATCATCTCCCTCGACCTGCCGGCCATGCTTCTCTTGATGCAGCCGAGGATATGATTGGCTTTCTGGGCTGCAAGAGCACACTGCTGGCTCATGTCGAGCTTCTCATCCACCAGTACTCCGAAGTTCTTTTCTTCAGGGTTGCTCTCAAGCCAGTCACTGCCCAGCCTATATTGGTGCTTGGGATTGCTCTGACCCAGATGAAGGACCTTGCATTTGGCCTTGTTGAACTTCTTGAGGTTGGCATGGGCCCTGATCTGTATCTGTCACAAGAGATTCCTATGAATGCAGTCTTAGGTTGAATTCACCGGTAGCAGCACAGGATAGCTCTCACATGACTGTATCTACAGTTTCTAGGAAGTATGTTTAGTGTTGATTTTGCTTTAGATTGGTTAAAGAAAGACCTTGGCTCTGATGTGCGAGAAATACTCTAAGGCTGGACCTCCATTGCACTGTTGAGAGGCTGATTCCAGTGCTTCCTCCAAGTACACTCAAGATTCTCTGAGCATTCTGTTTGCTTACATACATCACCATCCCTCTGAGCAGTGACAGTTGCTGTGTCATTTGCACATGACTATAATTCACTTTAAGTTTAATGAACAGTGTTTCACAATTTTGAAAGAAAAAGTCTTCTATAATTCATTTCATATGTTTCCATCTTTGTTAGAAGATTACAGTTGGAGTAGAATACCCTAATAAATTTATTAGGGTATGTTTGTGCTTTCAAATAGCTGGCTTAGGTAGTAGAAGAAGTGTAGCTGAGACAGCAGAGAACTAAGCAAGGCTTGCTTATGATGTTTTGTAACCTCATACTGACTACAAAAACAACTAGATTACTGTCACTACCTAAATCAGATCAGGTATGTCCATATTAAAATGCATTATAAATATTTAACCTGTATGCCTTATTCTTGGTCTTCCTTCTTTGAATTTGCTTTGGAGTGACCTTGCTTGTACTGCTTCAGTTAGTACTGTCTGTGTAATATCATCTTGCAAGTTATCTTCCTCATCTAGATCTTTCCTTCCCTATTTGGATTTCCATTTCTAACTCTTTCTTAGATATTTTTTCAGTATATTCTGTGACAACATTTCATTATGGTCCAAACTGAGATCATGTTTTCAGCAACTTTGTCCTTAGTTTTGACACTAAATAAACTTAACAACTCTATCTATAATACGCTAAAATGTACAGGGCAGAAATAATGCAATTATTTATCATCAGTATTTTGTACAGTAATGGTTGATTTCTCACTCTGAACTTCTTTCTTGCAGACTTCAGTGAGCTCAGATCCCAGTGATATGCAGTTCTCAGTTATGAAGACTGATGAAAGAATATCAACCAGGGAAAGCACAGTAAGAAGTCAATACAAAATACGGCAAAAAGTGTTAATCTGATGTTTCATGGTTTCTGCTGGCAACCAGTATGGGCCAGGAAGCAGCTTGTTCCTCCCTGACTTAAAATTTGGTGCTAAAGATTGATTTCTTCTATCTTTTCTAAAACTTTCCTTTAAAGTAAAGCCATACCTCCTTTGTTCATTAAGGATGTGTTCATGAAAAGTGCAGTGGTTAGCAGTATGAGAGGTAGTAGAGTGATTGTGTGGGGGTAGTTAATAGGTGGAGATGTGTGCAGGGACTTTAAATACATAAAATATAGATATAGATGAACTATGACAGATGAAAATGGAGCAGGATTGTCAAAATTGCAGAGATGCTGCCTCTCAGAGGACAGATTTTCAGCTGTCAGTTTTGGGAACAGATCACTGCTCTCTAGGTTACTTGAGATAGCAGTGTTGTGATACTCTTCCTTCAACCTCCTAGATGAAAATTCTGTGGATCAAAAAACACATCATAGTTCAAGTGAGAGTAGTCCAGCAGGATAATTCGATGTGACTTGCTGCCTTTTCCTCTGAGGAAATGGAGCTGACTTAATACTCCTTAGGGAAAAGTCTCAAATTAGAGATGTGCATTCTCCTGGGCTTGCATTTAGATCAGTGAACCCTGGCTCACAAGGGGAATGTCATGAAAATCTCTTCCTCTGTTGATAAAGATTCAGAATTCAGATCCATGGGATTCTTAAGGAATATTGAAAGTCCTAAATCTCATATTTTAGTGAAGATGTAGGGCCTTATTTTAAAGTGATGTTCTTACCAAGTTAATTTTTCTTTTCGTTCATTGGCAGGTAAGTGTAGTGGTTGGAAAGAAGACTCTCTTTCTTTTTAATTTGAATGATCCTGATAACCCAATTGATCTGAAATTTCAGCAGCCTTATGGCAGTATTGTAACCTACAAATGGTGAGCAGAACTTTATTAATGAAGCATTCTAGTATTAACAAGATGAAGATTTTCCCAGTAGTTTGTATAAGCGTTGGAATTGAAATCATATATCCCTTGCTTACACTGGATTTTTCTGTAATGTATTGTAGCCTTTTTAATAGTTCTTTTCCAAACACAAAGTAGTCCACATTTTGTAATTGTTTTATGTGACAATGTGATGGCTGTAAAAGCAGTATTTTCAAATAAAATTGTTGTTGATATGCTCAGTTTTAGAACACTAATACGCTTGCTGTCCTGAGAGTAGACTAAACTGAGGGGTTTGTAGGTTGTTTTCTGTTTGGATGCATAACTGATGAAAGATCTAGAGGTGGAGCTGTATTCTTCTTCTGGTTTGTTGGTTTACAAAGTTGTGCAAACTTCTTGTAGCCTTTCTGCTATGTAATCCAGTTTGTAATATTTCTTTAAAGAAATCCCAAACTAGAAGTTTCAAGTCTATACCCCAAAAGTAGCTATATTGTTTCTATATCTTTGAAACACAGCACCATGTCTTTTAATGCCTCATGAGTCAACATGGAATTGATATCTCTTTACACTAAATCTGTTAAGAAAACAGATAAATGCTTCTTAATTTATGGCCATATGTCTGACAAGGCATACCTGGGCTGTTTCCCTTGCAATGACTTTTTTTTTTTTTACAACTAAGCTGATGAGATATTGTTTGAATTCATTCTTACACACTGTAACCATTTCTGCCTTAACCTCATTATTTCTACTTGGTGCTATGAAAAGTAAACAGGCTATCTGTCCACAAATACAGGTTGTAGCTTTGGTACTTTCACTGTGTTTGCAGTAGTATGCCTTCAGGGCACAGTGACTGACATTATTGATTATAGCTTAGCTGTTTCGGGACCAAGTCAGCGAGAACCCTGTAATGGAATTTTGTGTCTTCTGGCATGCTTATTCCAATGAAAATACCAGAGGTCTTTTTTCCTGGCATCACCGCCATGTATACAGTTTGCTGAAAGTAAAGTGGAGTGGTAGAAGAGAGAATAAAGATGACTTATGAGCAAACTCTGGGCACAAACATGGTTTTGTCCTTTAAGAATCTTCAGTTGCTTTACCTTTAATCTATTTTAGACTATATTGTTCTACATTATATATATAAAATTCCCATAATTTGATTATTTTTCCTATTAAAGACATGCATTGACAGTTACCCAGTAATTAGAAAGAAAACACATTTTGTATGTTGTATAAATAGATCTCTTACTTGTTGTGTTTTTTGGTAACAGGTACGGTGATGGCTACATTATGATTGGTTTTTCACGAGGGTGTTTTGTAGTAATTTCTACACATATTCGTGAGATAGGTCAAGAAATCTTTCAAGCTCATAATCATAAGGATAATCTAAGCAGCATTGCAATATCACAGTCATTAAACAAAGCTGCATCATGTGGAGACAATTGGTAAGTGGTAGTATAATGCATAAAAAAGGGAATTTATCTCACATAACTGTAGCTGTTAGGTATTAGAGCTAGACTCCCTAAAAAGTCAGTGCAGAGAAGGTGAGAGGAATTGCATTTTGGAACTGCCTCTCTGCGTAAAGATAGAAGCTGATTTTGACAAAAATCTTTGCAATTGTAATTAACTTTCTTGTATTTAATAGTAAACAAAAAAAAAATTTCAACTTTACAATGGATTATTCCTTTGGATTCTTTCATTTTCTATGTTTCTTGGCAAAAAAAAAAAGGTCCAAATTTCCTTACTATAATTTATTGATTGGATATAAACCTCTCTTTAGCAGTAGAACAATTCATTTAAAGCTGTACTGAGTATGCTGATATCCTGATATTCTTCTCCCAGGAGTTTGGTCTTACCTGCAATCTGGACGAAAGTATAAATGTGTAAGCAAATACAGAAAAAAAACATTAAAGAAAGTGGAGTTTTTCCAAAATATGTTGTGCATATGATAGAATAGCTCCTTTAAGTCCTCATCTGCTACTCCCTGATTCTGTGATACCTGAATACTTCAGCAAAAAGGAGCTCTGTGATGGCAGGAGTCAGAGCGTTCTGTCTGCCTCGGTTCTGTGTATGACTTTAACAGACTGATTTATGACGCCTGCATATCAAGAGTGGTTTGACTATGAGCAAAACATGGTGCAATTTCAAGCACTTCAGTTACTCTACAACACATATGATTTCCTTAAGGGGTTCTTTAGCATATACTAAGTGACAGCATAAATAAACTCTCACTTTGTCCCCTTTTCTGTGAAGCAGGATTGAAAGCTAGTTTTTTTTGCATCTGCATTCCAAGCAGTGTTTGTCCATCAGGAATGTGTTTTTAACCTAACCTGTATTGTAACAGGTCAAAAGGGAGTACTGGTGTTTCCACCCCTGAGTTCTTTTGAATTGGATTTGTGACTTCTCCTCAAATTTTAGTTCTCTGAGCAAACCCTTTTGTACAGAGATAGCAATATGCTGTTTAGACTGGTGGATAGCAATGAGTGTGTGTTGCTCTTCAGGAAATGGAAAGCATTTTCCATTTGAGTCCTATGCTGTATTGAGTGGGTGGGCTTTCTAACAGTTTATGGTGACCCAAGATTGACGTTAGTGCTGTTTATTTTTGTTTTAGCATTAAAATCCATGATCTGTCAGACCTCAGAGAAATGTATGCCATAATAAACTTGGATGAAGAAAACAAAGGTATGTTAACAGTCTGCATGGGGACAGAAATTTTTACAAAATAAGTGAAATAGAATTTTGATGGTGACTCTGTTTACACGAGTGAAAGTACTGTTGCTGGAAAAAATGTGTAAACGTACAATTTACCATAAATTCCTTCTTTCCCAACTTGTCTTTATTTAGTGACACATAGCAAAATGGAAACATATTTTATCTGTTCAAAGTATAAGGAAGTACAGCTCTCAGAATGTTTGATCAGTTAGTGTTTTGGGGTTTTTTTGAATCTGTAATACAGTGTATTCAGATTACTAAAATTATATATTTAACTGGTTCTTCCCATGGGCTTTTTTTTGTGGTATTTTTTGTGTGCTTTTCAGCATCTCTTCTACTGACATGTAGTACTTACTCTGTTTTCATCCTGATGTACAAGATTTGTGCCTGTGACTTCCAGAACATTGTTACAAGGCTGTGTTCTTGGGTAAAGAGTTACCACCATTATCTCCTCTTGTAGTATCTGTAAATACTTCAGTTTGTGTTGTTTCCACTCCTAAGGAAAATGCCAAATTAATAAATTTTGGATTTGATTTGATTCCAGTTAATCTTAGAATTATATTAATTGGTAATGTTTTATTACATTAGTACATACATACCTAGGTATGAATTCCTACCTTTTCCACATTTTAAAGCAAAATAGTTATCTCTTGGTTTCAGTATTTACAGAAAGGAATATTTTTTTTTTTTATTTTTTTTTTTTTTCTTCAAAATCTTGGTTTAGGTGTAGATCAGCTGGCTTGGACAGATGATGGACAGTTGTTGGCAGTATCGACACGAATCGGATCTCTCCATGTTTTCTTGACAAAGCTTCCTGTCCTTGGAGATGCTTGCAGTACACGGATTGCATACCTTACTTCTCTTCTTGAAGTTACTATAGCCAATCACGTGGAAAGAGTATGATAACTTCTTTCTTTTAAACCTAATTTAGACAGAAGTAAAGCAAATATTAATAGTGGATGAAAATTGTTTCATTTTGTTTTGTACAGGAGATGCCAGTTACAGTCTCTGTTGAAGTTGAGCCCAGTTTTGTTGGTATTGGTGTTTATCATTTGGCTGTAGGAATGAACAATCGGGCTTGGTTTTATGCACTTGGAGAGAATAGTAAGCATATATCTAGTTCTTTTAAAATTACTGCATCATTGTGTCTTATTTTGTGAATTCAGTATTGTGTTTAGCACTTCTGGACATTCCGCATTGTACAATAATAACTTCAGTTGCCATACAGTCCTGTTAGGACTGGATAATGATCTTCACAAACTGAAGCAGTTATGACAAGCTTTTGTAAATAATAGAAATAAAACTTCAAGGTATTGGTAATGAAATGTAGAATGTTTCTTTTTTTGTGTGTGTGGTTTTTTTGTTGTTGGTTTTTTTGGTTTGTTTCTGGTTGTCTGGTTTTGGTTTGTTTTTTATTTGTTGGCTTTGGAGTTTTTTGTTTGGTTTTTGTTTGTTTATTTGTTTCTTCAGATCATGTTCTTAACCAGTGGAGGACTTTTAGGTTTTTGAGATGTTATTTGACCATGCTTTTAAATATTAAGTTTGGCAAAGTAGCTAGGGACTATATCATCAAAGGGTTTAAATTCTCAGTGTGGTAGATGTTCTTGTTATTTGCATGGGGTAAGGTAAAATTGGTTGTGATATGTGCAAATGTTAGACAGTGGATTTAAAGTTTTCACGTCTCTAAGTATAACCTTTCTTTGACCAACAATAAATTAATCAAAACTGTAAGAATACTACTCAGAGTTGCACAGGAAAAGAGTTTCTCTTGTACTTTCTAACCAGTTCTCTGACTGCCAAGAACAAAATCTCCTTATGTGTGAACTGTCGCCTCTCTGCCTAGTTGTTAGTTTTTTGCGTCTGGTTACTCAGCCACAAGTTTAGATGATGGTAAGAGAAGACCTGTACAAAATCAAAGTATTTTTACCTTTTCTTTTCTGCTTGAATTCTTTAGATGTAAAAATGCTTAGAGATGTGGAGTACCTGGGAACGGTAGCAAGTATGCACCTTAATTCCGATTATGCCGCTGCTCTCTTTGAGGGTAAAGTCCAGTTGCATATGGTAAGAGCTTTGGCAGTTTGGAGTGCTGAACTATTGAGTTGGTCTAAGCTGAAGAAGTTAATGTAGTTTTTAAAATGAGAGAAAATGGAGTGATCTTCAGTTAATGGAGATAAAAAATAAAAAATCTTAAGAATTTTTGCTGGCTAATTAAAATATAAAAACTGATTTCCTGTAGAATCACAGATTCTCCTAGATTGGAAAAGACTTTTAAGATCATCTAGTCCAATCATTAACCTAATACTGAGAAGACCTTGACTAAACCATATCCCTCAGCACTACATCTACACAACTCTTAAATACCTCCAGGGCTGGGGAC
>JANHGN010001973.1:17548-41317 GCA_024605025.1 Megaceryle maxima
AAAATGTTTAAGGCCCCTATTATTATTTATATATATATTTAAAAACCAAAACAAGACAAGAAAAAAAAAAACAAGCAGATTGCAGTTATACATCTGAAAGTGTGCATGAAGTAGTACCTTAAAAATCTACTGCTTTTATTTATTTGCATTGCCAATTCTAGACAGTGTTAGTTGTAGAGACTTTGAGCTACAATAGGAAAGTACTTTTTCTGCTGTATAGAATCCAGTCCATATGGTTGTAAAATGCAATATTTTGTTTTACTGTGCTTACTAGCTTATGTTACTTATAACAATATTTTTTTCCTTTTGGACTACTTTTGCACCTATTATGTCTTTTTATAGGGAATAGAGGATCACAACCTTTTAGCAGGACATCTTGCCATGTTTACTAGTGATTTTAATCTGGCTCAGGATTTATATCTGGCATCCTCCTGTCCTATTGCTGCACTTGAGGTATTCACTTAAGATGCCTAATTTTTTTTTTTTTTCCCCTGCTGTTTTTATGTCCACCTTAATGTTGAAATGTTTTCTCTTTGGATTATTTTGCCTCCTTATGGTTTGTTCTTGCTATTGTGTGACTGGCTGACATTCCTTTAGGATTAATTTCCCTCTATCTCAAATTGGCTGAATCTTCCTAGGATACTAGCTCTATATTTGTATTTAGAATAATATAAAGTTCATCTTAGAATTCAGAATTTGATACTTGCATCAGAAAATCTTGCTTTCCTTGTTAACAGATGCGAAAAGACTTGCAGCACTGGGACAGTGCACTTCAGCTGGCTAAGCGTTTGGCCCCAGACCAAATCCCTTTCCTATCAAAGGAATATGCAGTGCAGCTTGAATTCACGTAAGTTCTCCTGTAGAGTTGCAGTATAAACATATTAAACCAATACTCATGCTTGCTAGAAGATACTTCATCTGATTGTATTGCTGAGAGAGGATTCTGAAGAGTAGTTTTGTAAGGAATACTTCATGCTAGAGACATACATTAGCAAATAATAGTTACATTTGATTAATTTCAGTATCTCTGGGTTCTTTGCAACTGGTAGGTCTGCTATATAATAATATCATCTACTGGATAAATACTTTGTTGAAGGCAAGTGCTTGGAAAACAGAGAAAGTTCACACCATGTAACAGTTCTTACGTTAGAAGAAAGCCTTCCCTTTTGCCTGTCTTGCCTTAAATACCCAGTAGCCTTCATCTTCTTACACATTTTAGGTAGAGGAATGTTAAATTTCAAGGCTGTCAGTCCCTGGAAGAGAAAAGGTATTGACCATTTGCCATGATTTTAAAGTCTGTTTTATAGCTAATTTTTCCTAGATGAAAACTGGACTGTTGAATGCCTAAACCAAGAGGAAAAATTCTTGTCTGTTAATAGAGGTTTTAGATGACAGCTTCCCCCTGGCAGTGACCATGGCATGGAGAAAGGTCTGTTACTGGTCACAGAAAGGAAGGAACAGAGGCAGTTGAAGCAATGCAGCCATCTGTAACTTGAGTTCTGAATATGCTTAAGGGGAAAAAAAATTGGTTTTATGTTGCAAATATTCTAAATAATTAGGAAAGGTTAGTTTCATTTATCTTCCCCAAAAATGTGAAAGTAGAGATGAGATTATTGAGATGTATTTTGCAGATAGACCCTATGCCTCTCTTTCAGGGAGATCTACTGGTCACAGTATAACAGAATTGATAGAGGGGCTGCTTCTGTGACCAATAGCTTGATAAAGTGCATGGGAAGTGCCATGACACACTGTGTAACTGTCCATCTTTTGTATACTTCACATCCTTGTATGGAGCTGTTACGTCTAAAGCAAGATGGATAGGTGGTAGGAAGGTAATCATCTCTTCCTATTAAAAATATGCTTCTATATAATTTCCAATTGTCTTTTAGGGGTGATTATGTTAACGCTTTGGCACACTATGAGAAGGGAATCACTGGAAACAATAAGGTAATACCTTTTTAGTAGTGATAGCATACTACACATTAAATTGTCATGTTTCACACTCAAATTCAGATTTTTTTTTTTTTTTTTAATTTTTTTATTCCTCTCTAAATCTATATGACTGATACTTTTGCAGTAGTAGTCTTTGCACTTCTCTTTTTTTCTAATGCTTTCTGGAGGTATAAACCAGTATGGCCATTGTATTAACATGGCATAGCTAGACTTAGGTTTTTATAATTGAGCAGTTTTATTACAGATATGCAAATATCGGAGAAAATGTTTCTAGGTTTTTAATTGTTATAACAAAAGTCCTAATTATTCCTTTTGTTCTTCTCTACTGAATTGTTACCTATATAAAGACAAGCAAAGATTGTGTTAGAAAATAAACATCATATTCAGTAGATCCTTCCTTAGTCTGGCATTATTCCCCCTAATATTTGCAAAATGTCTATTATGAAGCTCCATAAATGGTAACAGGGGAACAGCAATGCTTTCTGAATTTAAGCCATTTGGCTTTATGAAACTTTATGGATTTATCAGTGGCCTTACCCCCTCCATTAAAAATTCCAACCAAACAAAAGTCATGGAAATATCCTGCTTGTAGTTTCTCTCTTTCTCTAATGTTGGTGTTGGTGGAAGAGGAGAGTAGTACTGAGCTATCTATAAAGCATACTCTTCTCATGTCTGCTTGATGTGGACAAATCTTGTAAGTAAAATGTAAGAATTAAAGACAAAGCTTAAGAAGAAAATTGATGACTTCTAAGTAAGTGACAGCTGCAGCTAGGCAAAAATTTTGAGACAAAAATTGATTTAACTAAGTCCATGTAATGTTCTGTTAATTTATTTCAGTGTGTGGTTACTGTAGCTTTTGTGTCTTTATATTTCTGATGTGTAATGTATAGTTACTGCTTTTCATTTGATTGCCAGTACCAGGAACACGATGAAGCTTGCCTTGCTGGAGTGGCTCAAATGTCCATTCGAATGGGAGATATACGTCGAGGGGTAAACCAGGCCATTAAACATCCCAGTAGGTTACTAAAAAGAGACTGTGGAGCTATTCTGGAGAATATGAAGGTATTCAAAAGAGTTAATAAAGCTACAGCCAAATATATTTACTCATTAAGCTATTTATTTTGTTATAATCTTAATTTAGAAATGTCATTTTAATGATTTCCAATATTCTAGCAATTTTCAGAAGCTGCTCAGCTGTATGAAAAAGGACAGTATTATGACAAGGCAGCATCAGTATACATCCGGTGTAAAAACTGGTAAGTACAGGTATCAGGGAATTGTTATATTTCAGAGGATGTGCTGTTGTGCTCTTTGGAAAGGAATGATTGTCTGGATAGCACAAATGTCTCATTAATCATGTGTCATCGATTTTATTGTTCTCTCCTCCAAGCTTAAACAAGAACAGTGTTCTCTCAGAAGCTTATGTTGTTTTAAATGTATTCTTACTGTAAATGGGAGATAGTATTCCTTTATTTCCTTTTTTTTGGTGTGTTATGTTTTAAGAAACTTGCAGTCTCAAATCCTTTGTGTGGACATGTGCACACACACTGAGTTTAGTAATTTCATTTGTGTAGTTACTGTTTAGTTCTTCAGAATTCTTCAGTTATAAAATACGTAGCCAAGACTGAATATTCAGACTGTTTGAAATAATTCTAAGTTTCTGGTTCAAGTGGAGTCTGTATCATGAGTAGTCAAAATCTCTGGCGTTATGCTCAATACATTTTAAATTTTTTTTAAGTGAATTTGATTATTGTCAAGTTTCCAGTGGAAAAGTACAATTTACTGAGAAGTTTAAGGGCTTAATTCTTGCCTACTTAAATTTTGTGGACTTCTAATGTTAAGAACTGATTGGAACAGAGATCAGAAAGACCCCTCCTCTTTCATACCAGTGCTCTAAAAATTAGGTTGGAATATTAAGTTCATGTAAAAAGGAAAATTTGATTCAATCATACAAGTGTCAGTGTCATCAGACCAAAAGAACACTTAAAGTAGAATAATTTGCATATACCAATAGCTTTGATTTGGGAAGTGGGAGGTAACAAACTGTGCTTACTGTAGCAGAGGAGGTTCAGTCTGGAGACTGCTTTATCTTTTAGGCATAGAGTTGAAATATAAGTCTCTCATATCCCTTTTCCTGAAAGGCTTGCTGCTTGGTTTACTGGCTCTTATAGATCGTATCACTGCATGCAACTCCTGAAGCTAAACTTATGGAAGGACTGACAAGAGTGCTGTGTTGCTCCACACTCTGCTGTTACAGAGGTTGTTGCTCAGAGAATCTGGTTCTGATTGCCTAGAGTCCTCTGTACAACCTATGGCCTTAAGCACATAGTCACAGGAGTAACCACAACTGTGCCTGTACTGGTCATCTTTTGTACCCCTTTGCACACTCTTTCAAGTTGCAGTTTTATTACTCTGCTGCTTTTGTAGATTAATTAGACAATATTAATTAGAGAGGTAAAAATTGTAGTTCTGGAACTTATGCTTGCACATCTCAGACTTTAAAAGAGAAGTTGCTGTCCTTTTAGCCTGTATATTCATGAACCAGTCTATAATTTCCAGTTCTTGCATTTAAAAAATGCAGCTTTTTGAAAACATTTAAGTGCCTTTAAAGCTTATACATTATGTTAAATTACTTCTTTTTTAGCCTTCTTTTCAGTGTTGATATATGTTTGCCTGTTTTACTGGCAAATATTTGAAACCGGACACATTTATTAAATAACTGTTATCTTGTCTTTCTAGGGCAAAGGTTGGTGAACTTCTTCCTCATGTTTCATCTCCAAAGATTCACCTACAATATGCAAAGGCCAAAGAAGCAGATGGCAGGTGTGTTTGAATGCTTATCTTTTTCTTTTATAAAACATGTTATTATTGTTACATTTGTTATTATTATGCATTACCCTTTTTGTAAAATTAATTAAGACAGACTTTCAATTTGGCATGAAATAGCCTTGTGAAAATGTATTGTAAAATATGTAAATTTAAGGTGTTGTGTAAAGGTTTTAAACAAAATCTGACCTTCCACTAGTATCAAAGATGTTTCTAATTGATTGTTTTCCTGTCTCAGCATTAATATAATTTTAACAAAAGTCATTAAAGGTTTTAAAGTATGACACCCAATGCAATATTCCTCTTAGCAGAGTGTTGAAGTTCAGTTTGCTTCTAATGACTCCTTAGCTGTGATTTTATTTTTTTTTTAAAGGTCATTCAAAGGGACAGTAATCATGAAAGAAAAATTCTCTTTCTAGAACCAAATTACTGTTATATTTTTAATGGCTGCACTTGAAAAATATTGAATAATGTGAAATGAAATCCCCAAAATAGGTTATATTTAATCACAGGATGTAGTTTCTGCTACTCCTTACCTATAAGTAAATGTGCTTCAGAATAATGGTACTTTATAATACAAAACAGCACCAAAGCTAAATGTTTGCATTGATGAGATTAGAAAATAATATTTATGTCCGTTTCATAGTGTGAGAGTGAGAAATTTCTCAGTCTTGCTTACGGAACAGAAAAGAAGTCTCATTTTTTTAAATTCTACAACTGGTTACCATCTGTTTGGTTTTAATTGTTCTCTCACTCCCAAGTGATTTCATACGAAACTGATGGGACAGATGATGTTTGCTGATAGAACAGATGAACTGCTTTTAAGAAACACCAGAAGGGATGTAAACTCTCAGAAATAAAACACTATATGTTTCTTTCATGACATATTGTAAAGAGTTACTTAAAAATTAGAAAAACTGATGTGAGACTGTTCTTTTGCAGGTACACGGAAGCCGTGATAGCTTATGAGCATGCAAAACAATGGGACAGTGTAATTCGACTATATTTGGATCACCTTAATAATCCTGAAAAGGCTGTTAATGTTGTGAGAGAAACACAGTCTCTTGATGGAGCAAAGATGGTGGCCAGGTAATGATCATATTATGCAGGTTAACAAAAAAGGATTAAAGAGTCTGTACCTGTTGTGGAAGTTGGTGCCATTTGCTGACATACCTGGTTATTGGTACTTGGCCAGTGACTATATATTTCAGTTTATTGATTTGAGTTCTCTAAAATTTGAACAGCTAAACAGGTACTGATCTTTTTTTTTTTTTTTTCTGTCTTCTTTTTTTTAACTTTCTGAATAAAATCATATTAACCTAAAGTAATAAATTTAGACAATAATAAAAGTTGCCATGATGAATTATTTATACTAAGTTAATTCTAGTAAACTATTTAAAATAATCCATGTATAAAATAAATCAGAAGTTTTTTATAATTGTATGCCACAAGATATTCTATATTCCTAAAACATTATGCTAATTAGTACTAACATACTGATTTGTTCATTCTGATTAGATTCTTTCTGCAGCTTGGTGACTATGGTTCTGCCATCCAGTTCCTGGTCATGTCCAAGTGCAATAATGAAGCTTTCACATTAGCTCAACAACACAACAAGATGGAGATTTATGCTGACATCATCAGTGAGTATTCCAGGTTAATAGTTTGCTTGCAATATGCTTGCAAAATTTAATTGGTTTAGACCAGCTTAAAATCATAAGACAAGGGATGTAAAGTTTGGGTTTTTTCCCAGCCTTTTCCATTTCCAGTCACCATTTGGCTATCTGTGTCTAATTCAGGCCTACTGGTTAGCCTTTGCTTTCAGCTTAGGTTTCTCCCTTGGTCTTCAGTCCAAGTTGTTTTCAAATCTTGCCCATGCTAGAGTTTTTTCTCTTTATCCATAGAGATAAAGCGTTTATCTAGACTATTTTCTTGTGTCCATAGAGGAATCCTGTTCTTTGACCTTGTTATATATAGTACTTCTTTTCCAGAACTGAGAATTTTGCTGGTATAGTTCTTTATTTTTATTCCTTCTTTTCCTTTTTTCATGGTTCCAGCTCTTTCCTTAATTTTTGTATCACTTGTCTTTCCTTTTTTATTTCCCCTTTAAGGCCCTTTGTGGCCATCTCTTGTGTCAGTGAGAGAGGTGGCCACTAATGTTCAGCTCTTTCTTATGCTTTCTTCCTTCTCTCCATTTTAAAATAGGATGTATCAAATTGCAATCTAAGTGGGTTAAAAAAGGGTTTAAAACTAATTCTGGAGTAGTGGCTGTCTTTGGTTTAGATGTGTACAGTAAAATAGAGTCTTGGTTAGAAGACCAAGTAGTAGCCTTGCTACCACATGGTTACATTAGTCTGATAGTCTTATTCTGTGCAATAAAGATATACTCACATAGTCTTAAACTGTGAAAATAATTCAGGTGATGATCAAATAATCACTTGCTCTGTTTTATTGTTGACAAGCCATAATGGAAAAATTAATTAGTAGGTCATATTTATGCGATTTTATTCTGTCTGTTAAAAAAACAGAAATTGCATTATGGAGTAAAACATATAGAAACAATTACTACACTGCACTGTTAGCTCCTAATGTCTGACATAAAATCTAATTAAATAGGAAAAAAGTGTCTAAGACATAATTTGAGTCTAGGTAGCTTTGGTTTTCTTTGAATGTCAGTAGAAAAAAAAAAAAAAAAAACAAACCAAAAAAACAGAAATAGGAGTTTGTTCCTCCACTAGAGCCTTTATCTTACTTAATAAGAATACTCCGCTATCATTGCTGTCTTATCTGCTGCAGGTTCTGAAAGTACTACCAATGAAGATTATCAGAGCATCGCACTATATTTTGAAGGAGAAAAGAAACATTTTCAGGCGGGAAAATTTTTCTTGCTCTGTGGTCAATATGAACGGGTCAGTACTTAAAGGATAAAACAGTGGTAGTTAAACAGTCATAGAAACTGTTCAAAATCTAGTACTTGAAAAACAGGGAAGTTCATAATAAACTTTAGCTGCCTTAACTGATGACATTCTGATATTTTTTTAAAGTGTTAAAAAGATTAAGTTAACTATTTATAGTTATAATTATATACCTTGGATTTTATGAATTATACACTGCCATGCACACAACTTTTCACAGTAATAGAAGCTCCAGGGGGATTAATGTTATGCTATACTGATGAATCTCTAAATGTCATAAACAAACAAATATAATTTATTTATATATTATTAGCTTGACCAATGAAGACTTAGTTGCTTACTAATTAATTTAATACTGTAGCATGCCCTAATTTAAAGTTCTTTTTAAAAAAGGAAATATGTTAATTTAAGTATATTAATTGACACATTTCCTTTTGATCTGTTACAGATCAGTGAACTGGTGCTTATTAAATGTTTCACATTTGAGTACTGAACAAATACCAAAAAGATATCACTGATCTTTGAAAATTACAGCCATTGTAGGTGACCACTCCTTCCGCTGGGGCACAGGGGGGTCCAATGGCATAGTAATCAACTTCTTCTCGTCATATTGCTGCAAACATCTTTCACAATGAGATGAAGTTATACACCAATATTTGGCAAAAACTCAACTCTTCTTTCTTGCAGGAATATCTGTAGTGTATATGGTTATCCTTATGTAAAATACAATCAAGATAAGCATCCAGTGTCTGTCAAAATGCAGAGAGAAGTAAAGATAAAAATTAGGGAAATATTAATTTCATGTGTCTCAGTTTTAATTTTTTTCCTGTATCATTTTAGGCATTAAAGCACTTTATGAAAAGTCCAAACACAGAAGATAACTTGGCTATAGAAATGGCAATTGAAACAGTAAGCAACTTTGATAAAATAAAAAAATTCATCTTTTCAAGAGGTTTAGATTCAGTATTATGACATCTTCATAGTGTCAGACTGCAAATAGAAGGAAAACTGCATCAGTAAAGGTGATATCTAAACATTAAAAAAGTAGAATAAGTTAATACTGACACCAGAAGAAAATGTGGTTTTGGTCTTCAAAGGAAGGTTTATGATTTCATTCAGTTTTTTATCATTGTGTGTCAGAGACACCTGAGCTTAGAATGTTCTTTTTTTAGCATTATGTATATACAGTTTTTCACTTTTGCTGATTTTTCCAGTCAGCACACTGTGTCTAGAGAGGTCAGTGTGCCTCCATTCTCACACTCTGTCACAGAATTATAAAACAGTTGAGATTGGAAGGAACCTCTGAACGTCATCTGATTCAACCCCCCGGCTCAAGCAGGGCCATCTAGTGCAAGTTGTCCAGAACTGTGTCCAGATGGCTTTTGTGTATCTCCGAAGAGGGAGACTCCACAACCTCCCTGGGCAGCCTGTGCCAGTGCTTGGTCACCCTCACAGTGAAAAAGTGTTTTATGATGTTCAGATGGTACTTCCTTTGTTTTAGCTAGTGCCCATTGGCACTGTTCTTGTCACTGGGCACCACTAAAGAGAGCCTGGCTCCTTCCTCTTTGTGCCCTCCCTTCAAGTATTTATATAATTGACAAGATCCCCCCTGAGCCTTCTCTTCTCCAGCCTCAACTGTCCCAACTTTCTGCAGCCTTTCCTCATGAGATGCTCCAGGCCCTTCATCCTCTTAGTGGCCCTCTGCTGGCCTCTCTGCAGTATGTCTTACTCTCTCTTCTACTGAGGAGCCCAGAACTGGACAGACTTCTCCATCCAGGTGTAACCTCACTTGGAGTAGAGAGGAGTGATCACTTGCGTCACCTTGCTGGCAACACTCCTCCTGCTGCAGCCCAGGATACCATTAACCTTCTTTGCTGCAAGGGCAGAGTAGTGCCTCATGTTCAACTTGATGACCTTCAGGTCCTTTCCATCTGAGTTGCCCCCAGCACATGGGGGTTGTTCCTCCCCAGGTGCAGGATTTTGCACTTCCCTTTGTTGAACTTCATGAGAAAGGAGTTCCTGTCAGCCTGTTTCTCCAGCCTGTCAAGGACCCTTCAGATGGCAGCACAACCCTCTGGTGTATCAGCCACTCCACCCAGTTTTGTATCACAAGCAAACTTGCTAAGGGTGCAATCCATCCCTTCATCCAGATCATATTGAAACCAGTATTGACCCCTGGGGTACACTGCTAGTTACTGGCCTTCAACTAGACTTTGTATTCTTGATCACAACCCTCCAGCCGTGGCCATTCAGCCAGTTTTCACTCCATCTCACTACTCATCCAGCGCATACTCGATCAGCTTCTCTATGAACATATTATGGGAGACAATGTCAAAAGCCTTTCTGAAGTCAAGGGAGACAATATCCACCACTTGCTGCTCTCCGTTTCCTGTCAGACAGGAGACCAGTTGCAGCATCAGTCTTACTAACATCTTTTGGTTTTCATCCTTATTATCTCCAAAGGTTTATTTTCCATCCCTAAAATAAGAAATTTGGGATGAAGCAGTCTATGCTTAGTTATTTTGCTCATGATCTCCAAAATTCTGCAGTCATAGGATCTCCAGCTCATGCTGCACCTCACTAAGTGTGAACCTACCCTGTTTTTTGAGATTCCCTTCTAGACTATATGCTGGAAACCTGCCTAAGCTGGTCCATTGCCAGCTTCCATCTGAGCATCCACTGTGACTTTCACTTTGTCATCCAAATCATGCTCAGACTGCCTCTGTTCCCTTGAAGAACCCACAGCTTTGAAAATCTTGTTAGATATCACTAGTTTTTTCAGACTCTTAAACAGTAGATCTGACTCTGCATAGAGCTACCACAGCTGCTCTTGAAGCCATCTGAGAGAGCTGTTGGCAGGGCTTGTCAGACTGAAGTTTGAGGTGTCTAATGCTTTCCTCTGCATCCAGATGTTTCAGCCCAAAATGAATAAACCAAAGGCTATGAAACAGCTCAGAGACTGTTGCTGCAGTTGTACCATATGTACCCCTGTGGAATCTCCACATCTCAGCCATAGTTTTGAGACTGTCTCTTCAACTGGCCAGATAGTGCTGACTATAAACATAGCTTTGTGACAGCAGGCTTCAACGCACAGTCCCTAGATCCAGAGACCTTCCCAACACTGAAGCAGAGGAACAGTTCAAGCTTGTAGAGACCTATTTAGATATAATTCCCTATCATAATGCCTTAGAAAATAAATATGAACTACTGCATGTCAAAGCTGATGAACCAAGTAATCATCTGCTTTGAACACAAAGAACAATAACAACAAAAAAAATCATGTTTTAAATCTATCCAGTTTCAGTGGTTTTATGGAAAACCTTCTAAATAGATATTTTTTCTTTCTCTTTCACACCATAATTTATTCTGTCTTTATTTAATAGGTGGAACAGGCAAAAGATGATGCCCTAACAAATCAGCTGATAGACTATCTTATGGGAGAGAGTGATGGCATGCCCAAGGTAATCTATTTATTCACTACTATTGTGTCACATTGCTGTGCTAGAAGATCTTTTGAGTTTATTTTGGCCTAAAATTTTTGATAGGCACAGATAGTGGTTTAGTTTGATTTAATTAAGGAGCAAGACTTGTATGATCCCTCTGTGAGTCATTCACCAATAACTTTAGTTTCAGAAAGGAATTAGTCATCTTAGAATAACCTTCCTTCAAGGTTTATGAAAGCAGGTAGTTGGACAGAGGAGATTCTGATTAATGCTCATGCTGAGGTAGAGAGACAAAATTCAGCTCTCTATTCATGCCAGTTAGCCAGCTGGCTGTTGCCTTTCCCAGATGGGCAGCCGGCATGTCTGTGTCTCAAGGCTAAGCTACAGCACTGATCTTTCCTTGTGGTGTAGGGAGTTGGTCTAACTGTAGCAGTGGAAGTAAGTAGGGTAGTAAATAAAAGATGAAGGACAAAAACCCAAAGATGATTAGGGTACATTATGTCCTGTATTCACACATCAACATAAGACATAAAAAGGTGTGGACAGATTTTCAAAATTAGCAGCTCCTTGTTGATTTCTGAAGTGATTAATTACAATGTTTTCAAAAACAAATCTCATTGCCACTTAGATCACTTGAAAATGTAATGGCTTCATGTGGATGTCCATATGACAGTTAAACCTTATTTAAAAAAAAAATTCTTTCTTTCTAGATTTCTTATTATGTAGAAGCATTTATTTTAAAGCTCAAATTTATTATTCATAGAGTGAGTTTCATCTGCAGGTGTAGGCTGTAGTTCTGTAAACTAAACCACAGAGTTACTGTTCTGTGTTGGAGAAAAAATTGCCTATTTCATTTATGATATAAACCCAGGAAGCACATTTGAAGATTTTTTTTTTTTGCTGACAGACCTTCCTAACATGGAAGTTTGATTAGCAACAGGATAATAAAATACTGTGGACACTGATTTTTATGTTTTCACTCATCATTGTAATTCGATCCTTAGAACCTTAAACTGTATTTCTTTTGTACTATTCAGAAGGTGCTTAGTGAGATAAGAGGTGCTCTATGCTGTAAGGCTTCTTCTAATGTATGATCCATTAATAAAATTTAGAAAGCACTATTACCCTTTCTTCTGAGCTTCCTTCTCCTTTGTTAAAAGCAAACCATTCACTGGGTGTACAAAAAGGCTTTTGACAGACTGGGAGACTCATCTTTTTCTCTCGTGTGTATTTGGTTTGGGGAGCTGGAAGATAGGTGTTCACAGATTTTTGTGTCAGTGCCATAGGTTTGGTAATAAGGGGATCATTCACTAAGCAGAACATAGGTTAGATCTTTGCAACACAAGAAGTAGATTTTGACCATATTCTATTAGTGTGGGGTTTTTTTGTTGGTGTGTCCCCCCCGCCCCGGGACAGATTAAAAATGTCCACTGTAAATATGATGTTAGATATCAGCAGCATTTAAGGTCAAGATAACAAACAGCTGTTTTGCAGAGTGACTGCTGAGGGGCTATCTGGTTTCTCTGAGTTTGAGCTATAGAAAACCAGGCTTCCAGGCTTCACAGCCTATTTTTGGCTATGATGTCCATAGAGTTTATGGTACATTCAATCATATTTGGGCTTGAGTTATGGAAATAAGTGGTTAAGCCACTTGAAGTTTTACTGCCTGTTACAGCATAGCTTGCATGTGAACTAAGTGTCACTGCATCCCTGTCTTTCTACTGTGAAAGCCAGACCTCAAGTGTGGACATTGTAGTCTGTAATTAATGTCTTAGACAAGGACTTAAAAGTCTCGTACAAACTCACAGAAGATACAGTCAGGTGCAAAATGATACATGTAGAAGAGTAAGTTCTGCCTTACTGAGGGGAATAAGGTCTGGTAACCGTGGAGATGATGTGGTCTTGGTGCAGTAAGTTTATTTCACCCCTAATATTGCAGCTGCAGTTTATGGTATTATTGGGAGAGTAGAAATTCTGTCTCTTTCCTCTTTGCATGGTTCTTAGAGATTAAGAGTTTGGTATTTTAGACTTCCACAGACTGGACAGTTGTTGGCCAAGCCCACTTTGCTTTTATAAAATTAAACAAACAAAAACCAAATGAACATAGAAAAACTCACAAAAACTCTGTCTCTCTATTATTTACCTGTAATTTGAAATGTGATAAGAGAATCAAAACATAGTGAAACAAACAAAATTCAACTGCAAGAGACCAGAAGAGAATGAAGCCATTGGAGGCATTATAGGAAGAATCTGTGCAGCATCAGTGTAAGCAAAAAAGTAATTTAATATTTATGCTTAAAGTTGGGTGGACAGAAACTGTAGCATCCATTCTCTTTTCTCAGAGCAGTAGCCTGCCCATCTGGTTGAAAGAAGTGCATAGGACTAGATAAGGGAAGTGAGCTGCAGTGTGATCTCCACAGTGAAGATGCTCTAAAGATTTTAGAGAACATTTAGGAATTTTATGAATGCCGTAATTGTCATATTTAACATTGTTTTGAACTTCAATGTAGAGCTTTCTTTCCCTTGTTTAAAAGCGCTCTCTTGTTCTTCTGAATGCTTTAATCCAATCTGCCATAGTCTCTCTCAGTGAGTAACAAAATTTTACTTTATCAAATCATACATATTTGCTTTAAAAATCTACTTTATAAAACAATATCTTTTTTTATGCTATGGAGACTGTTTTTGAAATTATCAAGCAAGCAGGGTTGTTCTTAGAGAATAGCAGCTGGTGTATGTGGTGGTATTTTTGTAAAGCTGAAAGTCAGTGAACCGTAAGTAGTCATGCAGCAGAAACTTGCTAATCCCTTCAAGCCTCAATCTTCAAACCAGATCATCACTCACAGCAGCCTGATCGCTTAAACCTTCCTCAGCTAACAATTAATATGGCATTATAATCAAGTATCATATTATCAAAATTGTTTTGCTTACCAAAATTTTGCTAACTAATTTTGCCAACTAATTATAAACTATTTATTAAATGTGTTGTTATGTCAGCTATTGTATCTGTTGACTTGAACCTGCAAAGATTCATCATTTGTCACGTGTGTTCTTTTGTAACTTTCCAGGAATTGTTAACTAGCAAGATTCTGCTGTTTTTTATGTGTATATTTTCTAATTACACAAGTTTTAAAAAGCAAAACTAAACTAAAATAAGGGCTAAAATATTTCCAAAAAACCTTAGGAAATATGTGGTCAATTGAAAATTTCTTCCTGCAGTTTTTTCTTTTAAAATGGCTAACTTTGAAGGTTAGAATGTGAAAGTAAAACATGAGACTAATTTTCTTAAATTACTTTTATGGTTTTTTTCCCTAACTCTGGCTGCCATGTAAGTCATTTGAATATGTTATTGAAGTAAAATATAATTAGCTACCTAGCAAATGCCATATAAGACCACTGATCCAGTCCATGCTGGAACAAGATCCTCCTGCTGCAGCAGGAGAAAAGGAAGAAGCAGCCTGGATGGGGAAGAAGTGCAGCCTTCTGCTGTCATCAGTGGTGATTTGGAGATGTCAGAATTTGGGAAGAATTACATCATAATAGTTTTTGGTTCACCCCACTCAGGGAATAGCAGTTTTCCTTTTTAATACAGTTTACAGTGAATCCACTAGTATACATAGTTGTGGTTACTTTATTATCTAGATAACTATTTCATTATTGTTAAATTATTGTTCTTATGATGTTTGACCTTTTGATCCTATGTTATTTAAAATTTTGCTTCATAATTAGTTTAAAAATAATTACTTTTTGGTCACTTAATGTATTTTTCTTAAGAGTTAAAAATGAGAATTTAATGTGCCTTTTTTCTTTATGCCAGTCCTTTTCTCTTGCTTTTATTTCTGTGATTTTTCATCACTTTTTTTTCTTGACTCTCAAGCAGGGAGTTAAACTTTCAAATAATTTTCTTTATGTCTTTCAGATTTCTGTTCCTTTGAATTTCTGCTTTTTTTTTTTATTTATTTTTTTTTGCAATGTGTTTGGGGCTTGCATACAAAACTCACACAGTTATCCAGAGAACAGCACAACATGGATTAAGACAATTCTTTTTAAAGAAATTCTTACACCATTTCAACATAGAATACATATTGTAAATGTTTGGGTTTACTCATATTGCAGAATTAGTTGGTTTGATTTTTTTTTTTGGTAAGCTGTCTACAAAGCTACCAGTGTCTTTTTTTTTTTTTTTCTGATTTGTATATTATAAGTTGGAACCACACCATTATATGCAATATTTCATCTTAATTTAAACTTGATTTACTAGTTAAAAGATTATAATAACTTTATTTTTATTTATCCCATTTTAAAAATCACTAGTAAAGATATAAAATAGTGGCAGTAACCCAAGGTTTCTTATTACTTGATAGTTCCTTTTAATTATAAACAAAGTCATTTTACTTTGCATTTTAGCTGTATTTTTAGGAATGACCTCTTTGAGGATTTTTCTCAAAAATTGTATGGAGGACTAATTCTCTTTTCTCTTGTAGATTTTTTTTTTTTAATTTTTTTTTTAACTGCTAGCAATTTGAGTATACTTTACAAAAATAGAATTTATGTTTGTTTTCTTCAGTATTATCATCTTGGGGTTTTTTTTAAAGTCTTGTTTATAAATTATTTCACTAATTTTCCTGCTGTTGGATTGCCAGCTCTTGGTTGAACACAATTTGGTACATTGTCTGTTCTTGAATCATGTAATGTATCAAAAGTACATAGTATAGCAAATTATAAATTTGATGCATTTTCTTAGTGGATTGTCCCCTTAATTTTCAATTTTTTTTAGCTGTCTGGGATGTCTGCCAAATCCCAGAATAATACACTCTTTAATGGCCAGGTTTTGTCATCCACACTAGATGATGTTTGCATCTGGACCTCTAACACAATTTAAACATCTCTAGCAAGATTCCAGTTTCTAAAAAGGAATCCTTTGGGTTTTCTGCCATCATAAATGCCACCATAGATGCTTACACATGTGAAGCTACTGGGTGTTCAACTCAATGGCTCTCTATGGGTCTAATGGTCTCTGGCTTTCTGCATCCATACTGACAGGGCTTGGCAGCTAATTGCTACAGCTTACTTAGGTCCTCGGTGTGTTTATCTGACTGCACTCATGGCCAAAACTTGCAGGGGAATGTAGCATAGCTAAAGCATGTTGATATGAAGAGCTTTTCATGAAACAAGCCAGCTTGTCCACTTTTCTTTAAGAATGGGGGTGTGTGTATGCACGCAAGTAAAGAAAGGGGATACAGCAGTATCTATTCATTTAGCATTAATTGCTCTTGTATGATTTCATTCAGGATGCCAAGCACCTATTCAGTTTATACATGGCACTAAAGCAATACAGGGAAGCTTCCAGAACTGCTATAATAATTTCTAGGGAGGAGCAGTGTTCAGGTAAGTCCATTTTCTCTGATATGACAGCATCTCTGACACTACATCCCTGCAGTACTCTAGGGTACCCTTATTTGTACAGGATTATACTTAGAAAAGTTATGTATCCCTTCTATAAGTTATATTCAAGTTTAATTTTGAATTTGAAATAGTCTTTGTGAAGAGGTTGGAACTCATATCTAGGTATTAAATATTGGAAAAAAGAAAATTGTGGAAAATATCTGCATTCCTTACTATATTCAAGTAAACATCATGATTAAGATTGTGTGCAACTTTACTTTTCTGTATATCACAGGTCTTAGAATTGCAGTTTGAACACGTGGTTTCTGACTTGCGTGCTGATCCTTTAGTCTTTGCACATAATTATTTTTTTTTCTCCCATGGGAGATGTGCACATAGGATTTCTGCTGGAGTGTCAGATTCCTGCTTAAGCCTTGTTTTCCCCTGCAACAGGTAACTGAAGTTCAAAATAGAAAAAATAATAAGAAAGGACAAGGCTAGAAGCAAAATAGCTATCACCTCCATTTATTCGCTCTCTTTTGTAGCCATGGCAACAGCCCTACCCTAACACTGCTTGCTTTTTATTTCAAGTAAATTAAGAAAAATATCTATAAATGAAAAATAGCAGCCTCAGGAACATCCCAGGCAAATTAACATTTATGGACTGCTCCTCAGCATTGGGCTGAGGCATGGAAAATCAGTTAAACCCTTGGCCAACATGATCTTCCAGTCATAGCAGTGAACAATTGTAGAATCATAGAATCATTTGGTTTGGAAAAGAATTTCAGGATCATCGAGTGCGATTATAAACCTAACACTGCCAACTCCACCACTAAACCATGTCCTTAAGTGTCACATCTACACATCTTTTAAATACCAGCAAGGGATAGTGACTCAACCACTTCCCTGGGCAGCCTGTTCCAGTGCTTTACTGCCCTTTCTGTGAAGAAGTTTTTCCTAATGTCCAATGTAAACCTCCCCTGGTGATACTTGAGGCCATTTACTGTTTACTTGAGAGAACAGATCGACCCCCACCTTACAATGAGCTCCCTTCAGGTAGAGAGTGATAAGGCCTCCCTTGAGCCTTTTCTCCAAGCTAAACAACCCCAGGTTCTTCAACTGGTTCTCATAAGACAGGTGCTTTAGGCCCTTTACCAGCTTTGTTGCCTTTCTTTGGACAGGCTCCAACACCTCAGTGTCCTTGGAGTGAGGGTCCCAAAACTGAACACAGCTTTCAAGGCACAGCCTCACCAGTGCTGCATAGAAAGGGACAATCACTTCCCTAGTCCTGCTGGTCATGCTGTTTCTGATAGAGGCCAGGATGCCTTTGGCCACCTGGGCACACTGCTGGCTCACATTCAGTTGGCTGTCTATCAACACCCCCAGGTCCTTTTCCACTGTGCAGCTTTCCAGCCACTCCTCCCCAGGCCTGTAGCATTGCAGGAGGTTGTTCTGACCCAAGGGCAGGACCCAGCATTTGTGCTAATTAGCCAAGCAGGAAATGTAAAGTCTCAAAGGTTTAGTTCTTTACTAGCTTCTCTGAATCTGAAAACTTCTATCTGAACCTCAGTATCTCACACAGTATTTCATATGCCCTGTAAGTACAGGTGTGTGCTGCAGCAGTGTAGTAATAAGCACAGTATTTTTCTTATTAAAATCACCAGTCTTGCAGTAACTCCCCTCTACAGAGGCCCAGTTTTAGATTGTCCTCCCCTCTTCCTTCAGGGGATTTCAGTGAGTTTGATTCTGAAGTTTGCACCAGTATAGTTTATTCTTTTCTTAAAAGTCAAACTGCTTGGTATTTTCCTTTGGGTGTGCTATTTTAGGTGCAGTGTTCCTTTAAGTTGTTTTTAGGTAATCACATGATTTTAAGACTGATCCTATTATACTGAGAGTCAGTAACACAGCATGAAAAATTAATGTTTTCCAGCAGCTAATCCTGGAGTGATATTTAGCTCCCTTACACAAATTCCACTGGCTCATTCAATTGTACAAATTGCTCTATAAAGTAAATATGTTTGCTGATAGAGAAGTGTGGAGAGAGGAAAAATTTTGTTGAAACAACTGAATCCAAAATTTCTTTTAAGTTCCTGCAGCTGCAAAGAATATGTATGACTTCCTTGTACTCCAATAATGAAAAAAACAGCACCCCAACAAACCAACCAAAAAACCAAAGAGCTGTCTAAGAGTGGGCTAACCACACCAAGCACTGGTTGTTTTCAGTTATGCTGATAATCTGATGAAATCCTGCACATCCTGGGCAATCCTCAATAGTAACCTTGAAGTAGCATAATCTAGTGGATTAACATTCAGATTCTAATTATCTCTCTGAAAGGCTTTGGCTTTGTTTGGTTGCAGAGATGAGGAGTTGCTAAAGCAAATTATAAAGTATGTATGTTAAATTAACATTTAAATAACAGCTTTTGAGTACCTGAAGAAAGAGGTAACATCTCTATATGCGCTAAAAGTATCTTTTCTCCTCTTTATCATAGAAGCAATGTATTGGATACAGCATTTTCAACTTTTAAAGTTTCATTATATGAAATTGTCATCTCCATATGTATTTTGCTACTGTTTAGATGACTTCTGCAAGTGTAATTTTTCTTATTTAACTCCCTGACGGATGGTGTTCAGGATGCTGTGATAGCAGCTGCTTAGGACTTTCTAAGAAATTGTCATGGAAAGGTTTTGCTCCAAAAAGCCACATAACTTCCTCTTCAGCTTCTGTCTATCATTAGTAAAGAAATTGTTATGAAAAATTTAATTTACTATTCAGTGTTGTTTGTTTTTAAGGAAACTACAGAAATGCACATGATGTTCTTTTCAGGATGTATTCAGAGTTAAAGAGTCAGAAGATTAAAATTCCTTCTGAGATGGCTACAAACCTTATGATTCTACACAGCTATGTTTTAGTGAAGGTAATGAATTGAGTCACTGAATTTATGCTTAAATTGCACAGTCTGGGATTTATTGAACTGTCCATATGGATGCTCTGTATACATAAATTACTTTGGCACGTAAGTTGTGTTAGAGCATCCAAGTGTGTGCTAACAAGGACAGTCCCTACCTTTCAGTTGTTTCTGCCTCTTTGACTGGCATTTTTTTTTAATGCAAAATAATTAAAAACCTACATCTGGTTTCCTGTATTTCTTTTGCATTCTTACTTACAAATATGTTATGATGCTAGTACTGTTATTAATAATTATTCATAAGCAGATCACTGCTTTTCAGTAAATTAAATGAAGCAGAGGAGATAAAATTATTTCTAGTAGTTAACCCGTGGCCTATCAGGGTATCTGTTCAACCTACAGCTGGCTCTGCCTTCCCTCTCTACCAGCAGTGAGCAGGCAGACAATGGGCTGAAGGCCAGGAAGACTGTTCCGGGAAAGAGCCACCATGAAGTCTCTGGTCCTTTCTCTAGTGCATGATATGTCTGCTCTGTTTCACGACAGAGCTGTGGGCTTTCAGCTCCCAGAAGGATGAACGCTGAGAGCAGGATGCAGAAATAGCTCTGTAAAGGCTGAAGTTTATTCGATATGTTTGCTGATTTCCAGATTCACGTGAGACATGGTGATCACTTGAAGGGAGCACGGATGCTTATACGTGTAGCCAACAACATCAGCAAGTTCCCAACACGTAAGTGCTGACAGCATAGAAGAGCATGCTGTGCTCCACAGGACAATTCACTAATCATTGCATTAGAAGGCACATTCTCCTATGATCCTGTAGGGCACAGGACAGCATGTAAATGTCTGTGCTCTGCAGGGCAGCTCTTTGATATGCGGCCTCCGGGGTGCGTTCCTCACCAGCAGTTTAATCTGCCCTCACCCACTATAACCGCAGTACTGAGCTGCCTGAACCACACACACAGGCTCAGGTTCTGTAGTTTTCAGAATGAGATTTTAAATTTTTTTTTTTTTTTTTTTTTTTTAATTATTTTTGGGCGTTTGGAAAATGTGGACTAAAATGTAGACTTTAAACAGTGCAGACCAGATCAGGGAGAAATTATAATGAATGCTGAGCTTCAGGAATGCAAGGCAGTGAGAGGTGAAACCATGATTTTCTTATAGATGGTTACAGGAATTGCACAAGTGATGCAACTGTTTACCATGAGGAAGAAGAAAACTACTGTAATTTTTCATCAGTACCTTTTTAGCTGTATTAGCTCAAAGACTTTCTACATCAGTATTGGTAAATATTTGACATTGTTTCATTCTCTTACAGACATTGTGCCAATTTTGACTTCGACTGTAATTGAGTGTCACAGAGCAGGATTGAAGAAATCGGCCTTCAATTTTGCTGCTATGTTGATGAGACCCGAGTATCGTAATAAAATAGATGTTAAATACAAAAAGAAAATCGAAGCAATGGTCAGGTGAGCAGCATTTATCAGTATTTTTGAATGTAAGCAACATCAAGGCTTTATTTGTAACGTTATTTTGATCATCAAGCCAATGGGCTTCATCCTGTTCACGTATTATTTCATTGTCTCAAATTTGGAAGGTTAAGAACCATTTCTCTCCTCTGAAAATGAAAGGCAGTTCTGTTCCCTCAGATGCAATAAGCCTTAGATGCAATGTGCATGTGAAATGCTTCCTAACCAGCAGTAACATTTTCCACCTTGCCCGTAAAGACAAAGTGAACGTCATCTTCCTTATCTGCAGTTCTGTTTTGACGTATCCTAGTCAGTATTTTCTGCTGAAGGAGGAAGTGTAGGTGAGTGTGTAAGAGCAGGGAAAACATAAGCATATGCAATGCTTTTCTTGTGTATTCCCCTAGCCTTTAACCATGTTTGAAGGCTCAGAGACTTGCTGAGTCTGTATGGATGTGTTAGGTATTTAATTAGTCTCTAAGCTCTCCCTGAGCTTACTAAGTATCTCTGCTTGAAGCCATGTCAGTTTTTAGCAGCAGGTGTCTCCTGTGACAAGAAGTTCCATTGTGTCAAGACTAGTCCCTAACTAGTTTAATGTGGTGCCTCATAGTTTTCCTCTTGGGAGAGATCAAGCCTTTTCTGTGTCACTTACAATTTTATAGAGCTCTTTTTTCTTTTTCTTTTTTTTTTTTTTTTTTTCCCCACTCTATCAGTCATATATTTTCAAGCCCTGAAGACTCTCAGCCTACATAGCTATTCTTTTATGGATACTGATCCTTATGGCCTTTCTCTGAAATTCTTTACAACCTTTTTTGGAGGGGTCAGGATCAAAACTAGAGGCAACATTTACTATGAGGGCAAGCCATGGCTTTATGTAGTAGCAGAATGACTCTGTGTTCCACCCTCCTTGATTTGCTTTGTAAGTTTTTAAAGCAAGCTGATGTTTTCATAGCATAAAATTACAAGCTCCTGCTCCTAAGCCACAGCAGTTCAGAGTCCATCACCTTGTACGTGGAAACTTTTTTCCAACAGGCCTTGCTTTGGCTTCCCCTCACCCTTTGTACTTTCTGGTCACAAAGTTCTTCTGGAATTCTTTGAAGCTGGATCTGGCCCACATCAGTCTTGAATATTCTATACAAGCTGTGGTAGCACATTATTTTCACTTACATTTTATGAGGATGCAGAACAGCAGTGGGTTACCACAGATACATACTGTGAGAACTGTTTATCCTATTCTGTTTAGTATCTTTTAACCATTTAATTCTTGCTAAATTCTTCCCTGTTACCTGTTTGTTAATATTTCTGGAACATTACAGTAAGCTTCTAAAATACAACATCAATACTAAAAGCTATAGTGACTCATTCTTATCTGTCATGTTTATCCACAGCTTAGCTTCCTAAGTAGAGACAAAGGAACAGGCCATTACAAGAGAAACATACATGCCCTGGCTAATAAAATTAGACATTAGGCTTTCTGCAACGTATCAAGATAACCAAGGACATCATCTAATTGTGTCCAAGGTCACCAGGCTGACCTTTAGAAAAGATGTAACCTTTTCATTGGAAACTAAGCTAAAAGTGACTCGAAGCTCTTCATCTGTAAATGTTCCATAGAAGAGTGAATGTTAAGGTGACATAGGATATCTGATAAAAGGCCTCTCCCTGCCCCCAGCCAGGTGCCATGATGTCTACATAAGAATGGTCATTCTGACAGACACTCGGATGAAAACAGGCCTGAGAAAGGCACAGTTACAAGCTGTATAGTTCCACCAGGATCACAATTTTATGTCTTGCTACTTCAATTCCTTGTGGTTGCTCCTGCTACAGAAAAACCACTAAAGAAACCATAGCTTTATATTATGTAACTATAGACTCTTTGAGTTTTGAAACCTTTCAGAGTATTATGATGATAACTTTAAAAAGGCTGTATAGCTTCAAATTAGTCAGAAAATTACCTGTTTCTGAGTTTACATAACTGTGATGAAGCTTGGGTGATAGTTATAAGGAATTAGCCACTAGACTATAAAATAGCAACTGGAAGCTATGTAAATACCTCAAACAAAAAAGACTTGCTACCTATCTTCACAAAGGCATTGTAAATATCTGTTCAAGTTGAAAGTACTTAAGGTGGTTTTTTTATTTACTTCTGTATCTTACTTCTAGACGTCCAGACACAACAGAGGCAGAGGAGGCAACAACACCTTGCCCATATTGTACATTCCAGCTCCCAGAGTATGAACTCTTGTGTCCTAGCTGTAAAAACAGCCTCCCGTACTGTATCGCCACTGTGAGTGTCTGCCCTGCTTCCTCAGTGTGAGAATGAATGCACAGCTTTTAAAAATAAGTTCAGCTGAACATCTTTGGTTTGGGAGTAGATTCAAGCTAGGTGTTTTTGTGGGTTGGTTTAGTTTGTTGGGGTTTTTTCCCCAAACTGTTAACAAAACAGTAAAAAAATTTTTTTTAGTCTTTATCAGAAGACTGTCTTTAGTTGCCACCTACAAGTTACAGGCACTTAAAGGTGAAAAGTAAAATCAGGAGGGTGGTTCAGGAAGACCTCACCTCCCTGAGAAGTCAGGACCTGCACCAGGACTGCCCTGAGCACCTGGCCCAGCAGCACAGTTGGTGCACAGGGGAGAGCACCCAGACAGGACTGTGCTGCTGGGACCAGTGCCTGCCTAGCCCAGCCATTTGTTCAGGGGCAGCAGGGCTTGGAGTAGTAGCAGGAGAGGGATGTCCCCCTGTCTTCTTCCACCTACAAGGAGGGTGGGGAGGGCACAGCTCTCCTCCCCTCAACTCCAGGCAGCCAAGACATCAAATAAAAAATAGTAAGTAAATAAATAATAAAAAAAAAAAAAAAACCAACAACAACCACCCCCCC
>JANHGN010001973.1:41417-75304 GCA_024605025.1 Megaceryle maxima
CCCAAAAAAAAAAAAAGACCAAAAAACCAAACAAACACCAAAAAACCCAAACACTTCAGCCATCTGTTTTGGGAAATACCCAGAAGGTAACAGCATTTTTAGGCATTTCTAAGGTTAAGTGATGGTTCAGTGAGTGACCTCAGCAATTCTTACCTTTTTCCTTACAGAAATGAGAACTTCTAACATTTTTGTTTTCAGGATACTTTAGCATGTACTTGAAAAGTTAGGGATGGGGTACTTTTCCTAGTGGAAGAACCATGCATCCCCCTCTTACCAGCATCAGTACGAAATCTTTATATTGAGATTAGCAACTGGATAAATTACACTTCATTTTTACTAGGTTTGATTTGTCACACTAGAATTACAGAAAAATCAAAATTTACTGGAGCAGGAATCAATTGTTGGAGTTAACATTCTTTATTAAACTAAAGAATTAAATCTTAGAAAAAATAATAGCAATTATCTATTTTTTTACTCTTTGTTTAGCAGAGTAAGAAGATGGGTATATTTTAGCAGTAGTATTAACTTAAGGAAAAAAAACTCAAGGCTTTTAAATACAGCTGTATGAGCCAAACACAATGTACATAGTCACGTATATTTCACATTATTTAGGCTCCCTCTTGGTTATAGCTCGTTTACATGACAGGTAACATCATTAGGAATGCAGCACTTTAAAATACCTTACAAGAGTCAGTGTCAAAGCTGTCTGCTGGTGCCTATCAGAGCATAAATCTCTCAGCATAGTTCAAGGTGTTGTTGCATTTCTATGGTATTGAGAAGGGGGGGGGCAGCAAAATTAATAAACCAGACCGAAGCAGAGAAATCATTTCTGTTTGAAGAGGTGAATGCCAGGAACTCACTAATGCTTTCAAAACTGACACCATTGAATGTGACTTCCTAGACTCTGGTGATGTGGCTTTGGCACATTTTGAATGTCACACCCAAGACCAAAAAAAAAAAAAATCACAGCAGGTTCATGTAGATCCCTAGACACATAACATTCTAGAGTTGCTAAACTAAATGAATTTGTAAAGTTGTAATTTAATACATTATTAAGCTGCTTTGCTTTTTTTTTTTTTTTTTTTGAAGAGGAACACAGATAATAATGAAAACAGTGCAGCTCCGTGAGAGCTTTTTCTAGTTACAGATTTTACACAGTAATCAAACTGCAGTAACACTATTATGGTTTGGGGCGAGGGGGCTTTAATTTCTCAAGATCTTTAGAACTCAGTTGCTCAGACTGTTTCAGGGTAGCTGGCACAACACTCAGCACCCAGGCTACCAGGACAGTCCCTGCCTTTTCATTACTTGCTGCTTTTGCCTGCAGGGGCGCCACATGGTACGAGATGACTGGACAGTCTGCCCCCACTGTGACTTTCCTGCCCTCTATTTGGAATTCAAAAAGTAAGTTGGGGTTTGGTTTAGTTTCTGCTGCAAGATTCCAATTTTTTATTCATATTTTATAGCAGCAAAGTGTTTCATTTGGTATTATAAACATGTAACAGAGGAATGCCCCCCTGACTGGGTAGTTTCATGTAACAAAGTGGACCAAAACCCTACACTACAGAAGCAACTTGGCCAGAGCTACAGGGTTCCAACAACAGGAACAGTAATGAAGATGCGAGAGGAGCTTGTGCAAATTCCCTGTGCTTCCTGGGAGATGTAATACAGGGACAGGGGGGACAATAGCAAAGCAGTAGACACCAAGAGTACAGGGTAGACTGAGACAGCAATAATCTCTTGTCAAACACTAATCATCTGTGTGAAAATGGGATCAGATGGCAGGAAGGGTGAAGCTGCAGAAACTTCATATTCTAGCCCAAGCTCATATATGTTTTAAATGCCAGTTTTTCCTCAGGCAGCAGCAGCCGTGTTCCTGTTGTGAAGTTAGCGCTCAGATATCTAACAGGAACTGCTTGGCCTAGACAGGAGCCTAGATCTACTACATAGCAGGATCAGAACTTCTCTCAGCTCTTCTGTTCCTCTGAAAAAGTTAGAATTATCATTTGACCAGTCACCCTTCTTTTAAAACAGCATGTTACAGACTGAAAACACCTGTCCAATGTGCTCTGAAATGATTGACATTGTTCAGCTTCAGAAAATAAATGATTGCACACAGTACCTCAAACCAGAAGATGGGGACCAATAAATTCAGGTATGAACTTGAGTGTGTATTTTTTACATAACAGGGCTGATTCTAGAGGACCTGGGGAGATTTCTACAGCCATGGAAACTCAAGATGAAATAATTTTACTGCTCTAAATTAGGGTCAAGGCCTCAGCTCACAGCAATATCACCTCTTTTCCCTCAGGCAGGCAAACACCAATAGGTTTTGCTACTACTGCAAGTAACCTCCCTGTTAAATCATTCCAGGGGTAAGGCTTTAAACCCTTTTACTTCTATGACTGTTATCATCTGCAACATGTTCATTTGGGATATGTAACTGAACACCAACTCTGCTTCAGAGAACAGTTTGAGGATCTCTGCATCATCCAATCCTTCTATATATCTACCAACAAGGGATTAAGGGGAGGGAGGAAGAGATGTTAACTCCCAGTCCCAGTCTGAAAACAACACATAGTTTGCTACCACACTCTTTACACTGTGCTACGAGTAACCACCTCTGTTTGTTTTCAGAGCTGCATGCGGCGTCTGGCAGGCAGCAAGGAAAGCTCCATCACTGCATCACACACTTTTTCCCCACAAGGATTTAAGAACAGTACTGACATCACTTCTATTTTGTGATAGCCTGTAAATATTTGGCTTTTAATAATTTTAATAATTTTGTACTTTGGTAATAGTAATAAAACTGGTAATTCTCTTACACAAAAAATTTGCATTTTATTGGCACCAAAGACAAACCCAGGGGGATTCCGTGTTATGCAAGCAGCAAACACAACCCCTAAAGTTCTCTTTTTCACCATCAGTTCTGAACGTTTATGACTTTCCTATTAAACATTTCTTACTCTTAAGCATTTCTTTCTGGTCTTAATTAAAAGATGTAACTCTCAAGCACAGGCTCAAGTTTTGGAATTAAATCCTTCACTGCTCTTCTGTCTCTAACTGAACAAAAGGGAAGCTGTAAGAAAGTACCACCACCACATCCTGTACATGAAGAAGAAAGCAAGAGAGAGACAGAACAATTCATGAACTTAAAATGTGTAAGAGACTCCTGTCAAATGTTTTATTGCAATTTTATACACTGCTTAATTTCTATAATATACAAATAAGCAATTTAGGTTGGTGGTTGTTTTGCATCATGTAATATTTACAAGAGTTCAGAACAAACTGTCAGAGGATTTATAAAAACAAAGGAAGAGTGAAGTCCTTGGAAGACTGCATAAATGCCAGGTAACTGACCATTACACATGCATTGTGTTTGCACACCTCAGTGTTTGTTGCACAAGGATAGTTACAGCTTGTAACATTGTAGCACATCAAGAGTACCTACAGCACAGCGTGAGAGTACAGTAGCTACATCACCTCTATGAGAGGAGTGTTTTCAGCACACTGGTTCTACTTCCCCAGCTCCAGCACTGGATCTATGTCATGTTCCTGCCAGCAGTTAGATAAGCAAAGCTGCATCCAGAGCAAGATTTTATTCTGTTTAATGTCTTGTTTTCTCTTTTCTTTTCCCTTCTTTTCTTGTTGCTTCTTCATTTTTCTCTCTTTTTGGCAGCTTGGAAGACTTCATCTTTTTTTGCTACAAACAGAATATACAAACAGCTTAAAAATCCAACTGCAGCCTAACAAAAGCACAAGTCACAATGCAGTCAGTATTAATAGAAACAACCATCTCTCCTCTTCCCCTCCCCTCACAGCTATAAGGTTTTTAAATGCCATGGAGAATAAAGACTCCACAATATTCAGTCTTAAGAACTGAACCACACTTCCCCAGTTTGGTGATAAAGACAAAGGGCACTACTGGAACTGCTGTCTGCAATAACCACAAGCAAAAGCCTGAGCAACAGCACCATCCCCACCAATACTTAAAATACTACTAAGTTTTGGAATTGGACACAGAATTCATGAGTTTACACTTTGGTACAATGGTCAAGCAGAAGGCAATGGACTGAAATATGAACTTGAGATTTTTTTCACACTACTACTAGCTAACAAATTTAGAATTATAGTAGATATAAAAAACTCTCAACTCCTATTTTATTTTTAATTCAGATGATGTTACAAGTCTCAGAAAGGCAATTAAGACAAAACAGTTTAGTGTTGCAGTTAAACACGGAGGAAACTAAGTCACCTTAATCATTGCGTCACTTTCCACAGTATCTTGCTCATCCTCATCTGATTGAGTCTCTTCCATATTCAGCTCCTCATTCAGTTCTAAAGTCACTGCAGAGCCTGACTGCCTTTTAGAGGGCTTGATGGAATTAAGTGA
Organism: Megaceryle maxima; assembly: GCA_024605025.1. Classification (NCBI taxonomy): domain Eukaryota; kingdom Metazoa; phylum Chordata; class Aves; order Coraciiformes; family Cerylidae; genus Megaceryle; species Megaceryle maxima. The sequence continues at coordinate 45,811 of JANHGN010001973.1, forward strand.
ATATGGAGTCAGATGTACCTCTTTGTTGTAGGCACGTGTAAAAGCTGCTTTGACCTGTTAGGGTGAAAGGAAACACTATAAGCATCAGCATAAGGACAGTCGATCTAGCTAATCAACTCTTGGCTACAGATACCATTTCATCTCTACTTTGGGAAGATGAGACCACAGACTTGTAGAAGAGGACACTATCTCAAAAAGGACACAGAAAGCATTTAAGAGCTGTATGGTGAAGGCTTATTTTAACCTAGTCCCACACAGTCCTCAGATAGAATGCACATCTTCAGATGCTTCTTTGCTTCAGCCTCTGATAGCAGCACTGTTTTTCTGCTTCCACCTCATCCAAGTCACTTAACACAGAAGCAGCCCTCAGCAGCACAGAGCACCTGCCACACTGGAGCAGTGTATTCAAGACAGGGGTAAAGACCTGATAGTAGCATAGGTTTAGTTACCAGCAGACAAGATTCTTTTTCCTTAAGCACTTGACCTGGGACAGAGGAGGCCATGGTTTGGGTCTGTAGCAGGGACTGAGCTTGAGATCACCTTGTACCAGATAAGGGTCCCAGCCACTGAAGCTGGGACTAGCTGAATACTGGAAGACCTCCACACATAGTCCCCCCAGGTCTGGCAGTTCAGTCTAACTGGATTGTGAAAGATGCAAGTGTAAAGCCAGCTTTTTAATTCCAGGCCCACTCCATCTCCATAAGAAATAGAGTTGTGCATCCTTGCTCCTTGCAGGAAGGGGATACACCTCATAGCCAGGAGCTTGCTTGTGAAATGGTGCTGGCTACTAGTGTGCCACTTCAGTGGACCAGACACAGCCAACTCCCAGTGATCCTTCACACCATGAACAAGAGGTACAAGACTTCTGCATGAAGCAGAGCCTGACTATCTTTCAGGGCATACTCCTGACCCTTTTACCAGTAATGTTTCACAGATGATTTACAAAGACTACTACTAAGAGTTAATAAGCAGCCACACCAAATTCAGCCTTTTGGCAGCACATCCTCCCCACAGCTATTATTCTAGGGTTTCTTTTTAAAAGATCTCAAAGAAAAGGAAAAAATTCACTAGTAAACTCTACCTTGGAATCCAGCTTTGAAAAAGGACTGGTTTTGCCTCCCCATGTGCTTATTTCCATGATATTGTCAATATCTTCTTTCATCAAGCAGTAAGAGTCCATGAGCATTATAGCTTCTTGCACACCATCTGCTCCAAAGTCTTTCAAGGGCTGGACAAGTGCATCCCGCAAATATGATAAATACTCCATGTTTACTGTCCTCTTGCATGTCTGGGTTCTTGATCAAATTAAAAAAAGTAAGTAAATCCATACAGCCACCACCACTCATGTCTAAACACAAGCAACCCATAGGTAGGCCCTCAGCAAATGGGTAATCAGCTGCCTGAAGAGTTAACTGCAAGTTGTACTTTGCCATTCCTGCATCAGGGATAACCCACTGCGAGGTGTTCAAACACCAAACAGTCTGAGGAAACACAGCCCTAACAGAAAAAAAACAACTTCAGGGGGAAATATATAAATAGTCACAATACTGCTGACTATACTAAAAGGATTTGCAGAGGCTGCTGTCTAGATGAAGTGCTAAGAAGACATCACCAATTACAAAGATAATCACAGACAAAGATAATCACAGAATCATACACTTAAGTTTGTACCAGGCACAGCTAGGAATTAATGGTAATGACCTACACGAGAACTAAATATCCATGTCAATATAAACCAGAAGATATAAAGCGGTCAGTATAAACCAGTACTACCTGAGACTCATGTGCATTGCCAGTTCTTGAATGATACGATCATGTTTGCCAGCAGATGAAAATTTCCCCAGCCAGCTGGGAAAGACAGGAAACTGGGACATGTAGCCTCTCATCAGCTCCCCGGGGAGAACACTGGCATAAATCGCCTGAAAAAGTAACACACAATGAGTTAGTCTCACTGACACCATGACACACTACCCTACTTGTCTGCATTAAAGGGGGTAGTCAATACAGTTTCACAGTGGAAACATCCTGTTTGAAGAGAACTCTTGCTTGTTTGTTTCTGTTTAGGTTACAGCTCCATCTCTTGTACTGCCCTATTTTTTTACCATGTTCCAAAATACATGTGAGATTATCCAGGTTTTAAAGCAGGGGGGTGGGAAGACAAAAAAAAGACAAAAGAAGCCCCTTGTTCATTTCTCTTTTTAGAGTTCAGTCGGACAAACAGCCAACTTCACACAAACAAGTGCTGTAATCTCCAACAGATGGAGATGGTGAAGGAGACATTTACAACACCATAATTCTACAAAAAAACTCAGCTCTGAGTTCTCTAAGGAACTTATCTGTTTGCACCTGCGCTAAACAAGGGAGGTAGACTAGATGGCCTCCAGAAGATCCTTCCAACAATGTATGGTACATTCTCTAGGGCCAGTCGTAATCTTTAAAGCACAGCTCTGGTCAACATTTCAGTGATCATTAAAGGAACTACAGTGACAAAGCTTCAGTCCTCTGTGCTTTGGGAGAAATACTGGCCTGGGGAGAGGCTGGGATAGGAAGGCTACAAGTAAATCAGAGCAGGCTTGTAACTGCACATCAGAAGCGGTATGTGCCACATGCTCCTGTGCTTCATAAATAAGGGTCAAGCTTTTCAAAATTTCAGAAGATTTCATTTCACAATACGATGGGGGTTCAACAGTGTGAATACAGTAAACTGCTCTACTCACCATCAGAGCAGAAAATACTACATCAAGCATAAACGATACAGGTCATAAAAATCACACTGAAACATCAGTTTCACAGATCAGTCTTTTACACTGGACAGGGGTAAAGCACATAAAGCAACTGCTGCGTGCTCACCTGTGTTGGAAGAAGGTTCCAGCTTTGCTTGCTACGAATCTGTTTGTCAACTATATCACCATCACATATGCTATCTGCTGCTCTACTCAAGAGCATCAAGTGCTTTTTCAAATTTCCTCTGGAAAAAAAAAAAGTTAATTTTATTACAAAGCAGAAATATCCAGATAGGCTTTATTCTAGTTCTACTCTGACACGAAAGCCTCTGTCAGTTCAAGGTATGGAGTGACTCACCCAGCAGCAGCCGGTTTCACATGTACATAGTTCTCTTGGACAAAGAGAGGTGCTAGGGAATAATCATGGAAGAAAAGATCTGATTTGTCTATAAGAGACATACGAGAAGCCTCCTCTCCAGTAGCAAAAACCTTCCGGACAACATCAAAAGGCCCCTAAGTAAATAAGATTTCAAGAAGTCAGGAGGTTGCAGGTCAACACAAACAGTAAGATACAGCACAAGAACAACAAAATTCCTGTAGTGATGGTCCACAATAATACCTGGACTCATCAGTACAAGTTCAGTGTTCAGTATTTCCTTCCTAGCACTTTACCAGCTTTGAGAATTGCATTTTGTTTCCAATACTAAGAGAATTATCACTCAGGATTAGAAGCATGAGCTTCCTAATTGCCTATTACAAATAAGACCAGTACACCAAAATATCTACTCAGTCCCATATTTACTGCTCATCAACTATTTGTGGCAAGTTTGACAGCTCCCTGCATCTGAGCTAACAGTGCTTTAGTTCAGAAGATGCTTATTCAGCTTAGTGATTGTATCAGAATTTGACAGTAAAAGTAATCCAGTATTTCACACTTACCAGTCTGATATCCTTCTTGGCTCTGCTGGCATCTGTTTTAGCCTCATCATAAGTCAATGACTTATCTTTTGCACACCACATATTAAGATTATGTAAAACCTAGAGAACAAAATTTACAATTTGGTAGCTTAATAGCGCTTAAATGGAAGACTCAAGCAGAAAACTGCCTGATTTCTATATTAAAAAAATAATAATATTGCTGTTCAAATACTACACTGGAGCCAAGGACTTGTATGTAATATGCTCTCTGAATGGACACTGACCTGTCTGATGTCCTGATTTGCTGCCAGAATTATCTCCTGCATAGCAGGTGGTGGAATTTTTAAACCTTCTTTAAATGCAATAGACATCATGGCACCCTGTAATACACACAATTGAGAAAATGTCACACGAATTCCTATTAGTTTTTCCCCCTACAGAACACACTCACGCTTCTGTGAAAGAGCATTACCGTATTTTTATATTTTTTTTCTTTAAAGCACATAAAACTTAAATTTTCTCATATTAATTTAAGTTAGCCTTGGTCGTTGGTGTAAAAATAAAAAAATCACCTGTGGATATATTTAAGATAGACCTCTAAATCTGAAAGGCTTTGGGATACCTCATTCTTTGGGAAGGAGAACCTCAGACAGCCCCTTCTGAAAAGCAGAATTACTCACTGAGGTGATCCATTAAGTTTCAAGTGGCGTTTCCAAATCTGTGTAAATTCTGTCCCATGAAGACAGAGGTTACTGGCCATAATTCAGTGTAGCCCATACATCCACAGCCTTCTTACCTTAATCTGCTCTAGACGAGGTCTCTGAAAACGAAGATCGAAACAGTAGTGGACCAAGGAACGAATTTTAGGATGATTTCGATCATTACACATACAGATGATGGGTATCTTTGTGTGTCTAATCAAACCAATAAGCTCCTGTGATTTAAACACATTACAACAATTACATTAGATACCTCAGAGAATAAGAATGTTTAAAATGTCATACCATGCAGTATTAGTCTCTGCCTTCAATAAGATCCTTGACAGATGCAAGTCTCTAAGACTCTTTCCACTGTCACCATGTTTCCGCAGTGATAACCTACCCCCTCTCCCACTTTTTCTAGTAGTTATTCTATTCAGCTGAAATAAATCTGCTGTCTACCCACTTCCACCATCCACCTGCAGCCATCATGTTTACACCACCACTGTTCATGAAGCAATCTGGATCACTAGTCTGGAGTAGAGCTGTTCCCCTGAAGAAATAAATTCATTTGGCCAAAGGCCAATTTGACCTGGCCTATGTCCACCAGGAACACACATTTTCTGACTGTACCCTGCCATAGACAATGAAGAAGCAGGAAGTAAAATAATCAGCTCTTCCCCATCCAAAGAGCTCAACCCTGAGAATTCAGCATCTTAGGCTTACCAGAACAAACTTTGTCTGCTCTAACAAAGATGAAATTCAGTTCAATTTCATATTCCTGCGATGTAAGCATCTGCATCTCAGATAAAGAGCTATATGCTCTTTGTTGTCAAGGTTTTCATGTGATCATAGGATACCTTCAGAAGCTAAAACTGGAGCTGCTAAAGAGAACAAAGTATAATACTGCCTATGCCACACTGTGTATCCAGTGTTACTGCCTACTGAAGAGAGGAGCCATCCTAGTCAAGTTATAAACCTCCCAGCGCAGGTAGCAATGCCATTAGCTAGTAACTATAGCAATTTCACCTGAATCCCTCCTCTGTCTTCATTGCCTGCCATACCATCCACTTCATCCATGATCAATACATGCTTCCCGCTAACTGATGAGGATGTGCCTGAAAATGAATATGGACAAGAAAATGAGATGGGAATAAAATCGGGTCTTGCTCAGTTTTTCAGGTTAGGTAACCCCATCCTAGACAACTGACATGGTGGTGAACCTCCTGCTCTGCCACTAGATCACATGAATCTATGTTCACAAAACAGAACTGACTATAACCTCGTGTCATCTTCCAAGAAAGAAGTCCAATGCAACAGCAGAGCAATGGCAGAGATCTTGATAGTTTGTGCAGATTAACAACTGATTCTGCTAACAGCAGGATTTATTTCTACATCTGAAAATGAAATAAAACACTTTACTAAATGATGCCATTCCTATCAGAGTCAAATCCCTCCACGCGATGAGGAAGTTAAATTGCTAACACTGTTGCGTAACAATGAAGGCCTGTCCCTCCTGTAACTGGACTCTTAATGCAAGAACAACCCTCCTTCAAACAACAAACATACCAGAACAGAAGTCTTTGATGCTGGTGTTGTTAAGAGATTCAGCAACTACTTCCTTTAGACTGTTCTTACTGCGAGTGTCACTTGCATTCAGCTCCACATAGCTATACCCCAGTTCCTACACCAAACACATAAAACACACAACAGAAAACCCCATGGTTGAGTAAAAGAGCATACATTTACTCAGAATCAGTAACAGTATTTTACAGTTCCAAAAGAAAAGCTTTTAAAACAGAATTTTCACTTATAACCTGTGGCTTTGATTAGGTTTTTTTTACCCTTGAAATCCTTTTCTCTCACACTCCAAAAATATTTCTAACAAGACACAAAACAGATATGCCCAAAAGAGAACTGTGTTGTTTTGGGGTTTTTTTTGTTTGGTTGTTGTTTTTTTTTTAAGGGCAGGGATGGGGGAGCAGGCCAGTGGCACAGCTTTAGTTCTAAAGGATTAACATAACTGCCTGCCACCAGGGATAGAAACAGAACTAGGAGCCAAGGCTGGCTAAACTCCATGGTATTTCCATCTGCGTTTCAAAGTCTTATGGACAAAGAGTAGGGATGAGAAACACACCACACACCTCAAAGCCAAAGGAAAGAGAAGCTTTTAACTATTTAACAGTTCAGAAACACAGCCTTCCCACTTCCAAACAGGGCTGGGCTGCGTGTCAGTCCCTGAAAGGACCCAACCTTGCTTCTACTTTACCAGGAAACTCCTCTGCCAGGGGTGTGCCATGGCACAGCCATGAGCTGCACACAGCTTTGTTCTAGCAGAGTGAACAACCTAGTTTTGTTGGGTACTCCTGTGGAGCACAGCGAAATGCTCTGCAGATACCTAAAGCAGCTGTGAACAAGCTAGGTGAAAAAACAGAAACGACCATGCTAGGACAGAAATGAGCCCAAGTCAACAGATCCAGCTTTTCTTCAAGTCTAGTTTTGGATGTGGCATCGGCTTGTTAGCACAAATCCCTAGGGCAGCAGGGGAGACATTGGGAAATATTCCGTAGATCTCAAGCATTAAGGTAAATCATTATTCCTTCCCAGCACAAAAAAAAAATTGTTAGCTCAGAGAGCCTGCAGTAGTTCTCAACCTTTCCAAGCTGGTAGTATAAGAAAGTTCTTAGAAGTCAAAGAAAAACAAAAATAATCTGTGATTTGATACAATAACACTACTACTAAGTTAGCTTTAATGGTATTGCTACAGTAAGGATTTCTCAGCTGATTCTCATGACAGTTAGTGGAACACAGTGTTCCAGCTAAGTTAGGAAAAAAATAATTTCTAAATTCAAATATAGAAATAGACATGTAGCCCTGTCAAATTCTTTCATCCTAAAGTGCTGTTTGAATTTAAAATGAGTCTGGGAAAGGTATCGTTGCTAGATACGTAACACCCATGACCAAGTCTGCCACAGCAGCTTTCAAAAAGCTTGCCAGAATTTGGGTCCTGCTAAATTTAGTGCAAATATTCTCTGACTTGTAGAACTAGCGCTGACTGCTTATAATTCTTGAGAACCATTTCCAACGTACTGTGAGATGTTCAACATACTGCAATAAGCTTCCTCTCTATACCACAGAAAGAAATGCAGGCACCCATTACACTAGACTCTTGCCCCAGACCTGACAGAGATAACTAGACATCCTGTTCCAAGCAGGTGGGACCAGGCTGCAGCACAGCCTGGTCACTCAGAGGATATCCACCTGCACACCCTGTCCAGACACAGAATCAGTATGTAACAAAGTGCTGAGAATAACTTGGTTGTGTGAACTCACCTTACAAACCAGAGAAGCCGTAGTAGTTTTACCAACTCCAGGTGGACCAGAAAGTAATGCTGCTTTAAAACCAGTACTATCATCTTTGCCTCCAGTTTTACTGGTCTTTGCTATAAAAAAAAAAAAAAGTTCTAGGTTTTACCTAGGTATGTATTACCAAACAAGCTACATACTTCAAATGTCACTGGAGATTTTCCTCATTTAAGGCTTGATATGAATATCCAAACAACACATATACATCTGCATCCTAACCATATAGGAAAAGGCACCTTTAACAACCTTAGTTTAATACTTGCAGTGATTCTAAACTAAAAAAAAATAGCAAAAGTGCTATTAACATAATACAACTGTTTCAGCAATCTCCTCACAACTACATCATAAGAAACACAAAACACTACACACACACAAAACACCACACCCAACAAAACAAACCCCACACAAAACCACCCCAGACAAACTAAGCCAAATCCCAAACACACCACACAGAAAAACCCCACTACCCACTGTGGTTGAAGTAAAACTTTATATGAACACAGAAAAAAACTGTCTATAGCATGACACACTACACATGACATGGACTACTTGTCAGGCAGAACCTTAAAAATTCATCTCTTCCCCATGTCTAACAGCAGCCATTTAGATATGTTGCTATCCTGTATTTTCATCATGTCTACAGACAAGTTGGGGTGAATAAAGAACAGTGTGTCCATCAGGTCAATGGAGGTTCTCCCCCCTCTACTTTGCACTAGTGAGACAACATCTGGAGTACTGTGTTCAGTTCTGGTCTCCCCAGTTCAAGAGGGACAGGGAAATACTAGAGAGTGTCCAATGGAGAGCTACAAAGATGATAACCTCTCTTATGAAGAAAGGTTGAGTGCCCTGGGGCTGGTTAGTCCAGAGAAGAGAAGACAGAGGGGATCTTGTTAATGTTTACAAGTATCTGAAGGGTGGGTGTCAAGTAGAAGGGGCCAGTCTCTTTTCAGCTGTGCCCTGTGATAGGATGAGGGGCAATGGTCACAAGAAGTTCCACCTCAACATAACAAACTTCTTCACTGTGAGAGTGACAGAGCCTGGAACAGGCTGCCCAGGGAGGTTGTAGAGTCTCCTTCTCTGGAGGCTTTCAAGACCCACCTAGATCTGTTCCTGTGTGGCATGCCCTAGGAGATCCTGTACTGGCACAAACACACCACCCCACAAAAGAAAACCAAACCAAACAAAAACCCAAACAAACAACAAAAAAAGCCACCACAAACCACCAACAAAACACATCCCATCCTATAACACAGGCTCAACTGCTGTCAAAAACGCATCTGACTACAGCCTCATTCCTGATTTCTAGAGGCTTTCTGCTATCTCAACAGCCTTTATCAATTCAGGGACTGAATTAGTGTGATTAGCATGGAAGAACACAGAGCAAAAAGTTAACCACACTGGTTACCTTGTCCATCTTCTAAGATATTCTTGTGCCAATTTCTGAGCCATCGGAGCAGTTTGTTGGCACAGCTTTGCTCACCCTGCTGTCCAATTATTGCCTTAAGAGATACAGGCTTGTATTTATCTACCCACAGCAATCTCTCAGTTCCATCTTCATTAACATCAGAAACCAAGCTCTCCTTAGGTGCTGGGGTTTCTTTTTCATCTGTAGTCTGACATTTAACACCCATAAGCTTTCGAACAGCAGTGGTTTCTTTCTTGACAGATTTGACAGTATCTCCTTTTTCAGGACTAGGCACATATTTTTTATTATCAACTTCCCTTTTGAAGGGGCTAAAATTCCTTTTTACAGCTTCAGCTTTCTGTGGTGTCCTTCTAGGTCTTGACTCTGCTTTCTTTGCCTTAGGAAAATAAAAGGTAAGAAAATTAAAAGGAAATTTAAAAAAAACCTACACAGTAAATAAACATGCTGTCTTTGAACGCATGTACAGGAATGTTTAACAAAGTCACAAAGCTTATATATTGACAAGAACACTCCAAAAGCAGATAAATAAATATTTCTTTCTTAAAACTAAACTACTGCTTAACACTGTGCCACCTGGTTCTGCAGCACAATCTACAAGAAAGAAGCAAGAAATACTCTAGTCATTCAAACAGCAATCCTCTTACTCATGTAGCCTGAGACCATCATTTAAAAAAATAATGCAAACTGATGACTGTCAGCTTGGAACAAATTGGCCAGAAAACAGGAAGTTCTTCAACACTTTTTGGAGGTATCGTTTTGCAACTCAAAATAATTCAAAAGGGACTGAGCTGGTAATCTTAGACTTGCTTTTCCTTAAGACACCAATAATGTCTTTACATGCATAATTCACAATAGGCACATCAGAAATACCAAACCAATATGTCTGTTAAATGCACAACATGCTAGAGCTAATGGAGATTTTTTGTTGTTGTTTTGGTTTTTTTGTTTTTTTTTTTTTTAAATCAGCCACTTGTTACTGTTTTTACAGTATTCCCTGAAAAATTTACCTCTACTATTACTAGCTCGAGTACCACACAAAGGCACAATCTGCTATGTACAAATATGGTTTACATATAGCTGCTCCACGTTTACATCAGGAGTTTATATTGAGCCTGTCTGGGTACCATATGGTATAAGTCACAATTACTGATTTCAAAGAACTAACAAATACTCAAATTGTAAAACTGAAAGTACCCCCTCAGATAACAAAATAATGTCAGAGTATAAAAAGGTGTGAAAAACCCTATGGCTCCCAACGGGAAATCTTAAAAAACAAGATTTTTCAACTTTGAATACTTGTAAACTAGAAGGTCAAACAGACAATTGTAGAGTTACTGTTATTTGAACAGAAGACCAAAACTCCTATCAATTAAAAGCAAACCAAAGAAAACAAACAATAATAACAATAATAATCAAAACACCAAAACAAATAAAAAACCCCACAACCAACCAACCAACACAAAACAAAAAACCTCTTAAGTTTATTATAAACAAACCTCTGTTTCAGCTGCCAGCTCATATTTGGACTTTTTGCCTGGCATAGTTCGAATAAGATCGAACAGGCCATCCTCATCAATAACTTTTGTCCCTAATGTTGATGCCTGGAGCAAAAGGAAAAAGCCAAGTCAAGTAAAATTAGGAGTTACACACTTCACTTCAAAGTGCTTTCCAATAAAGACACTTAGGAACACAACAACAAAGAGGGGGTTGTTGGATTTATTTTTTTTTAATATAAATACGTGTGTGTGTGTACACTTATAAATAAAAAACAGACAAACAAACAAAATCCCTAAAACATTAGGCAACTTTTTTAATGTGCAGTTTCTTGATGGTACTGCCTCCTTTTGCCAGGGATACTGAAAAATCAACAGTTAGATACAAACAATAAAAGCTTCATTTCTACTTTGCTAAGGCACAAGAACACTGACCTTTTCACATTTAGACTGACCACAGTCTCGCCCCATAACCAGATAGTTTGTCTTCTTGCTGACATTGCCAGTTACTTTTCCTCCATAACGTTCAATCAGAGACTTGGCTTCATCTCTTTCAATGCACTCCAGAACGCCTGTAATTACGAATGTCAGGCCTTCCAAGCAGTTTTCAGCTCCCTGAGAACCAGAGCATTGCAGAAAATGCCATTATCTGATGCAACCCTACCAAATACCTCTCCACTATAAGCTTTTTTAACCCCCTACCATGTCAAGTACCCTCAGAAACATTACAAATAAGCCTACCATACCTAGCTAGATAATAGTTCTAGAAGTTCAAAAGCCATTAAAATGAATGGCTACCAACAAAACTTCACACATTGTTACCTGACTAATCATACTTATAACACACTGTGCTTCAGGCATAGCATCGCAGTCAAATGACTGACAGCAATCTTCAACTTTGAGACCAGTAACTTTTTCATCATCATGACTTCATAAACCAAACACTGATTTTAATTTCTTAGTATAGTTCTTTACATTTTGTCACCGCTTTGTAGTAGTTTACCTTTTCCCAATACATACATCCTATCCAAAAAAAATACCAGTTTTTAAACAGTTTCACTGATTCTTGTCAGCTCACTTACAACAGTTAGTCTTTGATACACTCAGCTTCTACATACAGAATTCTGCTGTAGCCAAACTTACTTGAGGTATCTCTTTGGAACCCAGTGCTTTTGGACCCTCGCGATTAAGGAAGCTTCGATAGGCTTGATAATTGCTTCGCTTCTTCTCAGAATCCTCAGGACTTACAGACTTGGGCAGGAGGGGGGAAAAAAAAAAAGTACACTTATTACATAATATAAAAACGACAAAAATCACAAGCACCATGACTTCGAGACACCAAAGGAAAAGTAAGTTCAAACACCTGTTTTTATTAACACACAATATCAAAGCTTAGACTGGTTTCAGTGCTTGTGTGTTGAAGTTGTTTGTTTTGTTTGGGGGTTTTTTGTTTGTGTTTTTTTTTTTTTAAGAAGATTTCAAAAACTCACCTGAGAGTTTAAAAAAAATTATACCCGTTGTTTATAACCAAGTTTCTATGGATTCAACTGTATTCCACATGTATATGCTCACTTAATTCATAAATTGTTGCTTTAAATTCACATGCTATTTTATTCCAGAATGATGATCAGGTATAGACAAGATTTACATTTACATACAAGTACTACAAAGTAGACTGAGACATTTAAGCTTTTTAATCAGTAAAAAAAATATTTTAAAACCTCCGAAAAAGTTGCAGGACCTCCCTCCCAATTACAACAATTATAACTGTTATTTGGATATTTTGTACTTTACCATTGAAAAATGTTTTAAGGTTGCCAATAACTGCCAGGTGTTCAATAATACAGTTACTGAATCAGTTAAAAATCAAATTATATTCCTGCATAATTTTATCAATCATAAATTCAGAAAGGACTGATTTTTCAGCATACATGCATACCTTAATGAGCATTAAGGAGCTTTCAGTTCTTTCATGCATTTAATTTACACTGTTCCAGCTTTTTTTTTTTAAAAACATTTTTTACAATTGCTAGAAACACAAAGCCTTACCAGAATTCAAATCCTTAAAAGTTTCCTAGAAGATTCAAAGTACCAAATTACAGAATTGACACAACAATAAATCAAAAAGTATTTTCCTGCAAACTCCACCAAGACAACTAAATTCAGTTTAATAGCTCCTACCTCCGTCTTCTTAGGAGAAATTTTCTCCTTCTTTGGTGTTGTCTTGTCGTCTTTCCCTGAAGTTCTTTCTTTTGATACTGAGCTTTGAGCAGTTCTTTCGTTTTCAGCAATCTCTTCTTTTTGTTTCAGAGAAACAAGCTTAGAGCTAGGTTTCAATGGCAAGGTCTTATTTGTTAACTCTCTTGCTATTTTACCATCAGATAATGGTGGGGATAAATGAGAGCCTTTAGAATGTTCAGATTTGGTTTGCTGCTTCGCAGTGTAATTCTTTTCTTCACCTGTTGAGTTTGCTGCTTTCACTTGAAAGGAGGCAGAGAGAGGAGAGCACATATATAAAAGTCTGTCTAATATTATAATTTATAAAGTGTCTTCTACATTTCATGTCCTACCTCTTTCCGATTGCTTGTATCTTTCTGTCATATTAGGACTGCTCTTGATGCTCAATACTGTTTGGTCTCCTCCCGAATCTTTCCGAGCCTAAAGAAACACACAATGCCAACATCAGAGATGCATGTCCCAAGCTACCATTAAGTTCAGATTCCCAAGTTTCCCTACTGTTAAACGCACCACACTAAATAACATTTAACAAAGTTGATCCCTACCACAAGTCAGAATACAATCACTATCAAAGGCAGGCAGATGAGCAAATTCTGCACTCAGCCAAGCACATAAATTCCTTAAGTCAAAGGCCAGACAAACTTCCAGGTTACAGTAAATTTCAATCCTAATTGGTTTACTATTAGTCTAGAAGCACTAATACTTGCTGTATTCAAACCAGCAATCCTAACTTCCAAGAACCTTGAACCAGCAAACCTTGAGTAAAACACAGCAAATATTTTACTGGGCCTTATATCCCAAGCTAAGAGAATTGGGAAGATTCCCACCACAGGGGTTAGCCTCAAATCTCTCAAGATCCCTTTTTGCCCCTTCTCTCAAAGAACAGGGAGTGTTCTCCATCTTCCTTTTTCACCAACTCATGCCACTGCCTCATTTCACTTGATCTGGTCCTCCTGAACCAACTGAGCTTTAGCTGATCTGAAGCGTGAGTCTTCAGCAACGCACTTCGCTCAATTAGAACTAGAGCTTAAAATCTCATTTCAACCCAGGCAGCTAGCACAAAGACACAGCGTTGCCTGCTGTCTGACATGCATTTATTGAGTGAGGAAAATCCAGGAGGAAAGTAGGAAAAAGTGTGTTCTTTTCATGCAAACACTTTCTTGCTGTTTTTAATGCATTTGTATGGAAGCCTCAAAAGAAAGGTTAGATGTCTAAATAAGAACACTCCTAGCAATGCAATTTCTAAAAACTAGTTTTAAAAGAATTTAACCTTTTTCTTCTGCGGTGTTTCATCTAACAGGGCCAAAGTTTTAGCAAATTCTTCATCTTCATGTAGCTGTCTCTCCAGCTAAGACACAAAACAAACAAACAACAAAAAAAGAAAGTTTCTTAAACTCATGTCTAACAAGTTTTAATTCCCCTGTAATTTTTTTAAAACTGTATTTGCTGTTCAGCACACAGCTGGAAAAAGAGGCAAACAGATTTCTGAAAGTGACACTGAAGAATTACTTGTTTCCTCTACAAAGAGAGGCTGAAGTCCAGTGAGAAGAGTAGTTTGGATTTGTTGCCCTAGAAACATTAATAAGCCTGTATAATCTTTTTTCAAAGAGGTTTTCTGTTCATATTTCTTGCTGTTGTGTATCGTTATCATTTAATAACCCAAACTTTAACAAACAAAACATGAAGGCGGGATCTCACAACCACCACTCTGCAACAAAATGCAACCTGCTGGCTTTAGAAAACTTCCAAAAGCAGTCCTAAAATAACAGGCATAGTTCCTACTTGTAACTATTACGATGTCTCAGTAATTAATGTTTTAGTCTCGTTTACTGATAGCAATATATCATATGAAAAAAATTCTGGCAGTTTTGAGAATTTAGCTACTGCTCTTAGTCCAGATCATGTTGTCAGTTCTGTTTACTTTATGGAGACAAATACACTTTTAACTTCATATTTCTACTTACACAACTGATTGTCTTTGACAGAAGGGCCAGCAAGAACAAATACTGCACATGGAATCCAGAAAAATTATTTTTTGATTGTAAAACAAATACATAGGTTGGTTTCATTTTTATTTCACCTAACAAAATGTGGTATCTAAAAGTGCTATCTTACCAAATTACCTTTCCCATCCCATATGATCCCTTGGGGAAAACCTATTCTATTCCTGAATAGCATATATTGTTGCTGATAAATATTGACCATTGTTTTAACAAAATGAACACCAAAATCCTTTCATAATTTCTTGAAGTCTAACATGCCACACTGTAAGACTCAAACAGATGACTTTTTAAAACCAAGATACCACAGGCATTATTTTTATAAGCCCATAACAATGAAATGCCTTTATCTTCCCTGTGTACAGATAGAAAGGGGAAGAGCAAACCAGACCAGGTCAGAGAGACACTTGAAATAAAGTACATCCTGTTGATGCAACATACAGACAATGAGTGTGTTATAGATAAGATCTGTTCAAATGAATGACACCACCTTCTTTTTCCTGACAGGTTGCTCAACTTTCTGATAGCTTAAAGCTAGGTTCATCACACCTCTGGGGAGGTCAAGGATGAGATTAAGTTTTGCACTTTTTTTTTTTTCTTTATGATAATATTACCAATAAATAGGAAATTGATTTTTCCAAAGGCAGGAAACTACATATGAGGTGTACCTTTCCCTCATATTAGCACCGATTCAAACAGGAAAGTTTAAGACACATACATAAGGGTCATTCACATTTTTCTCAACTATAAGAAAACTAGATGACAAGTGAAACAAATCATGGATGGCAAAGGCTTTTAGTTTTTCAATCCAGGGAATGGGAAGGTGGGAAGGAACCATCACCAAAACCACAAAGCCAAATACCCAAACACATGAGGAAGCAGAAAGTGAATTCTGTATGAAAAGAAAGATTATTATAGACACATCAACTCAGCTGCAGAGGTAGAGAAAGTCTGGATAGTCCAAAAATAGATTAAAGTGATGCTGTCTATTTACCTAACTGAAATAATGCCCATAAAAATAACTGTGTGATTATGTTTGCATGTATGTGCAAGGGTTAAAGTATACAAGCGAATTTTATTACACTTATTTATAGCATACACAGAAAGTCTATCTTAATTTCTTAAGGTAAAACAATTTTAAGTTAAACAAACTGCTCTCAGGATAGAACAGCAAATTTAGAGCTTTTACCTCTGAATCTTCTTCAAGCTGCAGTTGCCTAGCAATAGCCTCATCATCTTGTGTGCTGTCTCTGCTTTGTGAAGGCTATATTTAAGAAAAAAAGACCAACAGTTCAGTTTTCCCAATATTGTGTAAGTTATAATAATTTAAACTGTATGGATTCACTCTGTATACTTCTAGAAAAGGACAGGGTAGGAGACATGCAGCATTTTATGCCTAGCTCTCAAACCTAAACACTATTAAACAAGGCTGTTTTCAAGAGGTTTTGCTATTCCAAACAAAACCATGCTATAATACATCTCATTTCTTCAAACAATGCTGAAGATCTCTGAAGCTATCAGTTGGCCCACTTGAAAGAGAAATCAGTAAGCACATTGTGCACTTTTCATTTTCTCTGTGCCTTAGAATTCCATGAGTGTACATGTCATAAAGCCTGGGAGAACAATCTCCTTCCTCTTGTTCCTGCCCTCCACGAGTTATTCTGTCCACTCAATCTCAGAAAACTACTTAAGATTAAGAAAAGTCACTTAAGAAGAAGCAATAGAGAAAATACTACTTTCAGCTCTGTGCTATCTTCTCAAACACTGACGAACTACTCTGGACTTGATATGCCTGCACATATCATCAGATTTGAACTTACACTTGAGTGGTCGCTAAGAAGTAAAGTATGACAAGCAGTTACATACCCCCTTGCTGTCATTAAGCTGACCATTTTGATCTGCCATCAAACACATGAGCAGCCTAAAGGAACATCACCAGTACTCACTTCTTTTCTTTTACTTGCTACTAGTTTCTTTTCTGATCGTTGGACACCACTTGTCCCAAAGTAATCAAGTGCCGAGGTGGGAGTCTGTTTCACTGGAGATAATGGCTTGTTTTTAGCTCGTGGTTTTACATCTTCCTTTTTCACCATAGTTGTTCCTGGACAACCAATTGCTGACATCCCATTCTCCTTCGGTTTCAGGGAAATTCTTTTATTGACAAAGTCATCATCTTCATCTAAACATGAAGAGTGTTCTATTACTTCTCGCACATGGAATTTAAGTTCTTATAATGGAACTGTCAAGGAAACTTATTTTGGCAGATTACATCAACACAGATCTTAAGAAAATATTACAGGTCTTAGAAGTTATTTAAATAAAAGGCCAAGCTGCATAGCATAGTATTTAGCATCCTTAACAGCATAGCTCAAATCAGAATAGACTGAGTACTGAGATAAAGATACATACAATTTTTAACTTATGCTCACACATCACCTCTCATTTACAGAGGTTCACAAAGAATCCCCTCCCTTCTTACATAGGGGAAACAAACTGAAAATACAGGTTACTGAAATTTGAACCATCTCCTTGATTAATGCAACATCAAATTGAACAGTACAACTCTTCCCTCACACCAAAGGTGAAGTACAGCGTGAAATACATTTTGTTACTTCACAGTATTCATTAACTGAGAAGCTAAAATAGGTTTATATATTCTTCAGAATCTTTCAGTATTGCACCATAAACCAGGGGAAAATACTAGAATATTGTAATTACACAAAGCTTCTTGAGTAAGCTTACCAGCTGTTTCTGAAGTACAAAAACATTCTTAAGCCGTACGTAGTAGAAATACTAATTTTTTACTTTTTTCCTTTTAGTCAGAGATTCTATGAGCAATTCTACATCATCTACATTTCTGCACTTAAATACACTCTCCTTCCATTACAGCCATGGCCATCTCAAAGAACGCACTCAGTTCTCAGAACACAGAAATCAGACAACAGGTCAGCATACAAAATTGATTTTTCAGTTTAAAAGGAGGAAGAAAAGTGGCATACACAGTCTCATTAAGATTTATCCCACAGATCACTGAATAAAAACTCAGTCTTTCCTTGTAGTAGTCTTCCATGATAGCCTGGACATGGTCTTTCCAGCAATTAAAAAGAGAAAGAAGGTTTGGTGGCAATTTGTTCTTTCTGGACCCTATCTCTTCACCCAGACAATCAATCAATCAATCAAAAAAAAAAGTTACCAAAGACTTCAAAGAGCTGTGTGCAATGTTGTGAAGTCTTACTGACAGTTATACAAATGAAACCCTATCACTGAAGCATACAAAAACTTACAGATATCATTGTCAAATGATAAGACTCATATGACAGCACAGAAGACAACCACCACTGGACAAACCTCTTGATCACTGATAAAAGCACTTTCTTTGTGAACTCTAAAAACTCTAAGCGTGCAAGGGCTAAAAAGCAAACTGCAAGAAAATCCAAAGATTAACATTAGACACCAAGAAAAAAAAATGCAAAGACTTCAGAGGAACAGAAAGAGGCCACCCCATTTGCATGCCTCTAACCGAAGTTTGGTTTTATTTTTCTCAAGAGACATTTCAGATACTCCCTCAACATAAACATAGAAGGTTCTAAACATCTGTTTTATAATTGAATTTAAACTGACAGTATTACCACAAAAATATGTTCATTGTCCAGTCATCTCTAATTGAAGCCCCAATATTTCTTTTCCTACCGTTTTTCTTAATCACTTCCCTAAGTTTAGATGACACCATGTCTGACATATCTAATTTTTCTTATACACTAGACAGAGACAAAGAGAAACAACTATTTTTTGTTTCACCTTTTCTCAACAGATGATAGTAACATGATTTTTTCAGGCATCAGCTGAAACTTTCAGAATATAAAAAAGTACAAAGGAGGATTCTGACTATTCCTGGAAGAGAAAGTTCAGGAAGAAAGAAAAGTAAAACAAAAATCTGTAAGGGAGGAAGCTTGTTCAGCAGTTAAATCAGGAATGCCTGAAGATAATTTTTTATCTACAAGTAAGTGGCATTTTAGCCATTTCAATTCACAAAGCAATATAGGGAAGAGAAAATTCAAGCCCAGGCCCTCAGTTGACAACAGTAAGTTTCACCACGAAGCCAAAAGCTTTACTATTCTGAGCAGTATTTACTAACCCTAGGCAGCAGTAAATCTCTTTATGCCATTTAGCTCAATTTAACAAGCTATTAAGTATCTGGGAGATTTGGACACTAGATTCCTTAGGTTCCTAAGATGCAATAGCTTCGGATCTGAATAGGAAACTTAATTTCAGAAATATTTTTTCTTTTTACATTTTCCAGTTTAACAAAAAATACACATTTGCAGGAGGAAAATACACCTATTACTGGAAATCAACAGTTCATGTAAATGCAATTACATTTATTTGTCTTGGAAAGAAAATACAAACCTGATTCTGCCCACCCCCTACCTCTGCTTAAGTTAAGGACTGGTCTGTGGCAAAAAGGAATTTTTAGTCATCACTACTGTTATCAGAAGATGTGCATGCAATATTGATTTTTTTTTTCATTATTCACTCAGAACCATTTAAATAACAAAAAAACCAACAAGATATTGCTTTTGTTCAAGTAGAAGGCAACAGAGTAAATATAATTAGTTTTTAATTTAAAAGGATGTGAATTTGAGCCATTTATGATGCCAGCATTAAGTATTACCAGTAATTAGAGCTTTGCTTTAATTATGTCCTTCCTAGAAACGGCAGAATTAGAAGGATTTATTGACTGCAAGCAGTGGCTGAAGGAGGACAGGAGACCAGCAGCACTTAGGAACAGTCATCTACAGATGTAAATAAAGAAAAGGCAGAAGGAAACATGAAAGTGGTCATTAGAAAACAAAACCACTCTGATTCTATTAAGTGGGTTTCAAAAGATGCTTTAGGGGACACATACGTTATTTCATCTCTGGTTCAGGAAATTCATAAGCACATCCCAAATTTGCCTGATCTCCAGACATTCCCCTTATTTCAAGTACTTAAGAACATCCAACTTTTTCAGTTAAACCTTAACAGTTCTTCCTTGAAGCAAACTGCTGATACATGCCCATGGCCACAGAAGTGAACAGCAGCCAGCTGTACACTTTCAGTTTCCTTACAAGCACGAAGGTGACTTCATCTACAACTTTGAAAATATCAGAGTCTTAGTACTGATGGACTATTCAGGTCAGTATTTCTCAACACAGGACTTGTAAAAGGAGAAAGGTATTTTCATTCATACAAGCAAGCCAATAATTTGTGGGGAAAATAAAAGTGAGAATTTGGATTTTAGCTTATAAACATTGAAAGATTAATTGCTTTCTTATAGCAATAGCTGGGTGAACAGTTGGGATGGCCTTACCTGGGTACAAGGACTTCATAAAGTAAGAAACAGAAATCATTTTTATCATCAACTAGATTACTTTCATTATTACTTACGTTGCAAAACCTTTGTATAGTGGGACAAGACTATTCCGAGAACAGTGCTTCCTGCTTAGATCAATCTTTTTTGTGTGTGTGCTATACCATAAAAAATACCTGAGCCACCTTCACACACAACCCCCCACACCCCTCCCCCTTTTAGGATTAGTTCTAAATTACAAACACAAGTCAGGATCATGTATTCTAGTCGAGTTTTCTGAAAATTAGGTAGATGTGACAAAGAGAAAGCTAATCATGCAATTAATGGAACAGACAGGCATGACAACCAGGAGATTGCTTTAGTCATTTCAGATGCAAACACTATGCATGAAGCAGGGACCTATTATGCCAGGCAATGTGCAAGGCTAAACTTCCTCAGCAACAAACAAGAACTGTTAAATCTTGGGGGGGGGGGGGGCGGTTGAGAACTAGTTCATTATATTAAAGCACATCTGACTTCCATTTTATATACTGCCCTAGCAGTAACACAATTGGGTGAATAAACTAACACCTGCAGCCCACCTGTAACTGTTTATTACTCCTCTTCCTCTTTCTTATCCTCATGCTTTCTCAAACAGCTTTCACCTGCTGATTACAGAGCAACACATGGCACTGTTCCCTTAGCCAAGCTCTACCAAAATTATCTAGGCTGTTTCAAACATTTTTAATATGCTCAGGTTTGGGGATGACCTCAGCCAATCTAAAAAGGGAGTGAACTATTGCAGGAAGGGACAACAGCAACAAGCAGCACAGGACAGATTCTCAGATGGCCTTCAGAACAATGTATTTCTTTCATCTTCATTACTATTTCTATACTCTTGAGTTCCTCATCAGTATAGAGGTTCCTATGCTGCTTAGAATGCAAAGTATTTAAGGCAGAGACAAACTCTTACTATGTTGTTATAAAACCAACTCCAAATACAGGCAGGGCATCTACAGGTTACAAATAACTTGTTATTATGATAACTGTATGTTAAATTGGCATTTGTGGACTACTACATAAGGATTTCTATATGGAGCTAAAGGGTTACATCCTATGCAAGAGTCATTAAATCTACATTATTTGTATAAAATGACAATATTCTGGACATTCTTCAGTTTCAGTGGCACCACATGCACAAGTACATAAAACAGCTCCTGTCCTGAAAAACTTGCACTCTAGAGCAGTTTTGTTGTACAAGCTAAAGTTGTGGGTGAAGAAATTAGCACATGGATGAAGAAGTCATTGTATCAGGTTTTGATGATCTTAATATGTGCTGGTCAGTACTTGGTCCCAACACTTAGTAGGGCTGAGATTTGTATTCATCTTTTGCTTAAAATAACTATTTAAGAAGATTATCTTTAAGATAACCACCACTTCTCAAAAAAGCCAGCAAGTCTATTCAAACTCAACCTCTGTAATTCTTTCCAAACAGAACAGATGCTGTGTGCAAAAAATGCATTTTTCCTACCTTCCTCTCCTTTTAAAAAAAGGCAGTAGTTGCAACCCACCTTTCCAAAACTGTCTTTTAGATTTTTTTATTATTTCTCAACAAGCAAATGGATTTTTTAGATGTACTACAAACAGGTACTTTAAACCACAATTTGCCTATACTGACACATATAGGTTCCATGCTATTATAAAAATAGAAAGTTTACTAGGACCATTCCAGCTTTCCTCCACAGAAATTAATTTTACATTAGATATTCAATTATCACAGATTATTTCAAGGAGTTGACTCCATCACGTTTTTTCACTTTAAGGGAAAGAGGTTCTGGGATCTAAGACCACAATGCAGTAACTGCCATGTCTAATTGTAATTACACACTTTAGAGCCAAACCACATAGCCCTTGATACTCTTTTGTCCAGCACATACCAATTAAAATTCTTAGTCAAATATGTATATTTATGTATATTTTTCTTTTTAAAATATTTTTTAGAATAAGTTTCAGGAGCATTAAAATATATGAGAAGGATGAATACATTTAAGATGAAGTAAATAAACTTCATCTACAAAATGATCAATTATAGCAACTCCTTCCAAATGAAATACTTACACTTGCCAGAAAAAAACACCATGTATATTACCTTGGCATGAAATTAGAAAGTACTGGTCCATTAACTCTTACTAGTACATTCTAGAGATTTTTATTCACTTGAACTGGTTATTTTTACCATAACGGCAACTTTAGCATTTCACAAAAGCAGATCTGAATCCTCACTATGCAATGAAACTTCATGTTCTAGTTTAGTTGCCTAAAGTTTGCTGCATGATAGGAGTACTCAGTATCACCAAATAACTAATTAGAAAATAGAAAAAAAAAAAAAAAACAAACTTGGAAAAAAATATATGCAAGTATAAATGCATTCATTTTTTTCTAGTTGCAGCTCAATTTACTGAGTCACTCAGGACACAGTGTTCTGTTTCAGAAAAAAATAAGCTAGTCTATAAAAAAATCCTGTTTTACATATAAAACCAATCCAGCAGATCAAGTAATTTATAAATAAATAGAAATTAAGTATTCCAGTCACAGAAAATTCATACAGGTAAGCAGGAACTAGGTAACTTTGTCAGCCCAATTTTATCATTCAGATGAAATCTATTCAGTGGTTAAAATAAGTTTATGGTATTTCTAAGCAAAAGACATTTCCACATATATTAAGAAAATTAATTGAGAAGCTCTACAGCAAACAATGTGAACAGCAACAAGTTTTGAAATTCTACTTTTTATCTTCTGTAAACATTGTATATAGCCAAGTGCAAAAGTTTGCCATGCAAAAAAACCCACAAGCCTCCTACATCTTAAATATTTTACTACTGAAAAATTACAAAGCAAATTATATCATTACCGGTGCATCATATAATACTTATACCATTAAAAGCCCTAACAAATTAATGTGAACTCTGAACCGTAAATGGCAAAAGAGGAAAAAGAAAAAATAAAACCCAATGATGAAAAAAAAAAACACATAACAAAGCTACCTGCAAATAAGTTACTTATACCCATACCAATTAAATGTCCACAATAATAAAATATGAATTACTCATGTAGTAAAGAACTCCGCATTGCTTTTTTTCATCAGCATAATGACTCTGTAAACAGAAATAACCTGCATGATTCAGTATTTTTAGCAACATCTGGAGTAAAACTTCGTAAAGTACTACATCTGTGTTATGATGTTAGGTCATACCTTAAAAATGTACTGTCTTTTGTAGGACACAGAGCACAGAAGTAGGAAGATTAATTTTCACTTACAGGAGTAACAACATTAAAATTGGGTTAAAGTAGATAAAGTATATAATCTACCTAATTTTCAAGTGGATTCACAAATCACACTAGAAATGGAAGGAATAAGTTATTAATTAATTGAAAATTAAAAGGCTGTTCCTTACACTATTTCCACAGTACAGTTCTAAATGCTCTCATTTTGAGATCTCAGTGTCAACATCCCTGTACTACCTACAGTGTCATGACATTTAACGTCACCATGCTCTGATGCGCACCCATCAGAGCACAGATCTTCTGTTTTCACCACACTGATGTCCTAAAGAGCAAAAGCATCAGCATGAGGAAAAAGTGAGGGCTCAGATGGAAAAATAACATAGGTGCTCAACATCAAAGATGAGGCACACAGCACTGAAGACATACAATTAAGTTTCAGGAAGTGAAAGATGCAAACGCTCAAGGTATTTAACATATTTACAATGTGTGCATATTTCTCTGTAATAAAAGAAAAAAACCAGACTGCATATGTGCATTTCACTAGTGGTTTGCAGCAAGGAGGACATTCAATTTTTTTCCACGGTAGTGTTAGATGTGTGCAAAAATTCAACTGCAACACTAAGAGGAAAGAAAACCCAACAGAAGTGCTTGCTGAAGTCATGAAAGAGCCTAACACTTAAAAAAACCCCAATGTCCCCACAGGCAATCAGATTAACACTGGCTTAAGGATACCATCTCAGTTCCTTAATTTAAAATATATATTCTATATGTATACAAGGTATATTCTATATTTATACAAGGTAACTTCTACATTCAGCTACCAGAAAAAGTATTTACTTCATACTGCTTTCCAAGGGAAGAAGGACTAAGAAGTGTTGACTCTGTCATCCAAATTAAATGGCAAAATTATTTCTTTCTCCTTAACACTATAGAGTAACAACATACTGAGCTGCCAATGCCTCACATGTCCACTCTTCTACATGGCTAAAGGTTTATGAGGCTTTGTTGTTTTGTTTTTTATAAAAAGTGGTATTTTATGTCATTATATTTTCCATTAAAATCAATACACATTAAGAGCCCCAACATTTACAGTTTTACTAAAAAAAAAAAAAACCACAACACACAAAAACATTTCCATTTGAAAAGAAACTTGTTTCCTTTTCTAAACAGATTAAAAAATAATTTAGGCATTAAAATATAGAAAGCAGCCTATAGGATCAGTAGCTTTCACCCTGAAGCCATTTTTTAAAGAAGGAACAAGCATGAAGCACATACAAAATTTACTTTTCCAGAAAGCTTCCTCAAATTAAATTGACAATTAAAACAGTAATTTAGCAATCCAAACATATGAACAGCACAGTGCTATAGCTTAGCTGGCTGCTTGACCAAAATATCTTTTAACACATCTCCAAAAAGTAGTAAAAGATGGCCATGTACCCGTAAAAATAAGTGCAACAACATGTCCATTATTAAAAACTTAAAATCTAGCAGCAATTGTTACAGAGATTAAACTGTAATTAGTTTATTTCATGTCATGCCACTATTTGAAATGCAGGCTGACAAAGTAATGTCTTCTGATAAATGAATCCTATTCATTTTCCAGTCAGTTACCACAGTTATTTTTCAGTGTTGCCGTTATGCTAGATGCTGCAGAGAAATCAAAAAATATCACCTCTTTAAAACTGAGATTAGATTTTACTTCATCCACACCTCTGGTTACCATTACTCCCCTATTCAGGAAGGTAACTCCAGATCACAGAAGCCAGATGCTATTACACATTTACTGTGTTTATACAACAGTCCTGCCACCACCTAGGAGCTTGACTACAAAAGCACACCTACCACTGCAGTACCCTTACATTGCACTGTTAGTGTTCCCAAATCAAACCAAATTAATTTTAATGGGTCTTGCTCCTAAATGCCTTTGACACTGTCCTCTGCAACACCAGTCCCTGCTTCTTCATAGGATATCTGCCAGAACCTATACTGTCATTCCTCAAGTGCATTTCAAGTCAAACTCCGTTTAAGTTCAACTACACGTTGTCAGCTGACCTTTCACAAAACACTTTGGAGGAAAGCTGGTGCACAGAGCACTATTTATCACTTTCACTCATTTTCACATAAGTATAGCAATTTTCCGTAAGTGTATTCAATGCCAGTATTGCCCAGAATGTAACAGTCACAATTTTTTATACCCCTATGAAAAGTTTCAGTGTAAGACGTGCTTGTTCACAAACAATCTGCTGCTCACTCAAACCGGTATCTGGTTATGGGGACATTTTGGCCACCAGTATGAGGACTTAACTGATTTTTTTTTTTCCTGTGGGGGTTTTTGTTTGTCTTCCTGCAATATTCTCTACATTGTAAGAGTCTATATTCAGCAAGCACATTCACAAGCTGTTCTTTTTTTGTCTTACCTTCTAAGCTCTCAAAAAGCAATCTGCAACCCTACACGGTGTCTACCATTTTGGGTTTTTCTAGCTTTATAACTAATTCAGACTACCACGGGAACAAGGGGTTTTTTGCCCTTTTTTTATATAATTTGTATTTTACAATATTCAAGTGATCAAGGCAATTGCTACATGTGCATAAGAGTATTTCATATACATCATGTAGAGATTAAGTATTCGCTAAAAGTGAAGTCATAATTCCTGCCAAATAACCACCGGTGATGAAACCAGATTGGGTTCAACAGATCGTAATAATAGGTCATCTTCTACAAACAAAGCTCAAGGCTCCACACTTCATTAAACAAAGTGTTATTTTAACAAGTACAACAAACATTTGGATTTTTTCCCAATCCACTAAGACTGTTCTTATCAACAAAGAAGGCTCCCCCCCACCACCCCAGGTTGTTACCTGCTAGAGTAACTTCACTTCATCTTTGGCCATCAGTAAACTAAGTATTTATTTAAATTAAATTTGTTTCAATAAAAAACCCTATTTCTTATAGAATCACAAAAAGCAACTATTCTTGCTTTATTTTTTTGCCTTTTTTAAAAAAGGCAACTTTACAAGCTAGTAAGAAACAAAGCAACACAATAATCTCATCAATTCGCTATTATACAAACCAAAAGATTAAGTCCCCCAACATTTTTCAAGAAAGCTATATCCCACATAGTTATACAGAAGAGCTGAAAAGAAATTCAAGAAACAACAGGAAGAAAGTTTCAAATTAAATTGAAAACCAGGTTGAGCCAATTAAATACCAAGCTTCTACTGACTACACGATGCCAAAAGGCTCTTTCAGATGCACTGCCACAGACAGAGCCCTAAAAGATGAGATTCTGACTTTTGAGCAAGTCCAGCAAATGTATTAAGTTTTCAGATGTGTAACACTGAAAACAAGAAAAGGGCAAATGCCTACAAATTCCATTAGCATTTATCTACTATTTCTATATTCCTATTCTTATAAGCCACTCTCACCTCAAGCCAACAGTTGTATCAATACCATTAACACATGCTCAACTTGACAACTCCATTAAGATGAAGAACAATTTATAGAGATTAAAGAAAACTCAAGCTTTAATTCTCAAGGTTATAAAGGCATTGTTTTAGTCATAAACTATTAAGTCAACTTTGTGTGTGCTTAAGACTCTTTAGATAAGAGTAACCTTGACGTAAGGTTTTCAGGGATTTCACTAATAACCTTGACCCATGTTCCCATGGTATCCCTATGAAGAAAAACTTGATTACACCACCCTGAATTGCATAATATATCTAAATATGTACCTTTTATGCCCCAGGAATCTGATAAATTATCTACTATGGGATCAATGCTGTCAAAAATCCTTTTTATTTAGGAAAGAATTGTTGGCAAAACTGCCAAAAGAAGTTAAAGTTTTGAGTAAAAAGGACAAACAAGGTAAAGTGTTCAGGATACTTTGGAAAATTGAGCTCATTTGAATATATTCAAATATAATTTGAATACTCATGGCATAAGTATGGCTAAATCCCAGGTCAAATATCTAGGACAAGTAAAATAAGCATAATCCATCTTAGAAACAGTGATTCTGAAAAGAGCCCTGAGAAAAAGGTATAGGAAAAAAGCAAGCTGATTCACACTTCTAAAGGGACACTGCAGCAAACAATCCTTTTGTTTTTATTTTAAAAATACACGGTATGATTATAGAGAGGTAATTTTTATGTTCAGCAAAGATCTTACAACACACCAAAACAAACACTCACAAAGAAAAAAGCAACACACACAAACAAAAAACTGTATCCAGAGACACTGTCCCCTTTTGCAAATATGTATGCTCAATCTCAAGGGGTGGGATCCTAAAACTCAAAGAAGGGTCACTACTCCTAGAATTCTAACACTTAAAAACCATGTTTTTATTAAAATAGATTTGGATTCAAGTCTGTTAATTTTATCACAGTTCTAAGAATCCATTCAGGTGAAGTCATGTGGCTAGTAAAAATTCCACTCAAGGAGACAAATACAGAATTCCTGATAGTTACAGCGTCAGCTGAACTCAGACCGGACATAACAAGCACATCTAACCACAGGAACGACTGACAAAAAGCGCCGAGTCCTTCTCACTTCAAGTCTAAATTACAGCAGCAAAGAGAACTGCATCACAAACTGTAGGAAATACCTTTGCGATCAAAAGGTGTCCACCTCTTGTTGCAACTCTCAGAACGTTCTACAACTTGTGTTGCACCAGTGATCAGAGTACAGTAAGCAGCATTCAATATTGAAATACATACATTTATCTGCATTATAACGAATGTGAAATTACAAGAGATTTAGTGCAGAAAGACTTAGAATTGTGAAAGCAACCCAGAAAACAATGAACCTAACGTGACAAGAGATTTAAGTTGGGAAGCTATCAGCTCTGAACAGTAGACTATTCAAAAAACTTCTAATGTATCAAATAAACTGAGTCATATTAAAGATGCTTCCTATCCACGTCATTCAGTCAGACAGGAATCAAATCCATTCTATTGCCAGAATCTAAATAAGGGAGTTCTTTCGGTTCATGTATGGTCTTAATCTTTGCTTAAGGGCCACTAACATATCTCTTAGTTAAGATGGAGTAAGAAAACAACCAGTAGTAAAAGCCCTGAAGTTGCAAGCATTCATGTATTTCAAATGTATTTTTAAAAAGCCCATTCTTTCATTACCTGTCTCTGAAATATAAACAACAGGATCCTGCTTTAGAACTTTATGAAGTTTTGAAGTAGTCGCTTTTTTCTCAGATGGCTTCTTGGATTTTTTCACTGATGGCACCTCCTCTTCTGAATCTGTATTTTTACAACAACGTAAATGTAGATTTCCTCCACATACACACAGACTTTAAGTAACAGAACTAGTAAGAGTTAACGTGTTGTACATATTCAACCATGTGAGAAAAATATACTATACTAAATGTCATTTTTCTCCATCAGCTAATGGCTTGGCCATCATTTAATCCAGCATATACCTGACTAAATGAAAATTGAGTCAGAAGTCAGCATAGAGAATGGGTTTTGTTTATACAGTAAGAAATATTTTTGTTACTTATTCTAAGAACTGCTGTGTCTGTACAGAAACCTTTCTGAAAAGGAATGCAACTGTCAGTGTACCACATAAGATTACTAAATAAAAACAAACCACACACACAAAAAAATACAACAAATTTTTAATACAGATTCATTAGCCTGAATAAATTTATATGGTATTATGCTGGTGTATTTCATGACACCTATTCCAAAGCTAACAACAGGCTACTGAAGTTTTCAGAACACCAGTAGACTGCCATTCACCTCAAATGCCATTGTCCATATCCCAAAATTTGTCAAGATGCCAAACTTACATCACTGTGGATTGTGTATGCCAACATCCAAATGAGTAAATAGGACAAACCAAGAAGAAACCAAGGCAAAGAGCGAGTGTAACAGAGGACTACTCCTCACAGCCTACCTTTTTCCATGAGAAACACTAATATAGACTGCAATCATTACAAAAAAAAAAAACAAAAAACAAACAAACAAACCAACACACACCACAAAACTCACAACACCAAACAACAA
>JANHGN010001974.1:0-19480 GCA_024605025.1 Megaceryle maxima
AAATACACCTGGGGTGTAGGCCTTAGAAGGAAGGAAAAGCCCTCACTCATAATAGCTGTCTGCAGCTCAGTCACAGTTCTGAACAAGATAATAGTGAAATCTGAATCTGAGCTATCTGCAGCCCAGCAAGTGCCTAATCATTAAACTCTAAAGTACACAGAGAAATCTCTGCTTTATCAATAGCAGTTGTCTTGTCAATAGTTTAGTAATTTTAAAAAAATGTATCTCCTTTTTAAAAAATCAAGAACTATTAAATAACCTTTCAACCTGACATGCCATCTCTTTTTTCCACAAACAACATTATTTGCATATCTGTTTCCAAATGTGTCAGGAAGTAATCATCAAAGTATGTGTTAGACTCAGCATCTTCATACTAACAATTGGAAAATATCTTTTAACGATCTAGATCTAAATCTAGATGTTGTAAAGTGTTAGCTTTTGTTAGAACACCTGGCAATGTAAGAATGGATTGAGAAAAAGAATGGGATTGAGACAATAGCTCCCACTTCTGTTTGTTGTTCATTTGATGGTCTGTTAAGTGCTCAGAAATACACAGAGCCACCTATTTATGATGAGCTCATCTTGTCAAATACTTGTTTTCAGGATAGCTTGACCCAGCAATAGCTCTAGTTAATTTGAATTTGGTTTTGACTCAGGATGTTGCAATTTTCCTCCGAAACCTTAAAGACACAGAACATGAGATTCAGGGAGGAGGTGAAAAAGACCGCAGATGAAAACAACTGCCATATCGTAGGCAGAGAGACAGCGGAACCGCCTCCGGCACCGACGGACTCTATGGCACCTATTTTTTTCCATTTTGAACAGGGGGTTTCCTCGACGCGGGGGGACCCAGAGAGACAGCGGAGAGCGGCAGAGCCTACAACTCTCGCAGGCGTGCTCGTGAGAGTGACGCAGGCGGAGGACATTGCCGGGAAGCCGCGGGAGATTGAAACGCGGTGAAACCGGAACCGCCGCCGTATCACAGGTAGAGAGACAGCTACAGCCTTCTCGGCATAACACCGCCAGCAGTGTGTGTGTGGGAGCTGGGCAAACAAATAAAATAGAAAAAAAACCCCACCAAATAAACAACTAACCAACACCTACAATAAATCAGTACTACAGTCCTAGAATAATGGTCTCTGCAGCAAAAGAAGGCTGTGCTGATGCTGGACATGATGGAGGTGGGAACTCGGACAGAGCTCCCACAGAAGAACATGATGGTTCAGGTCGCAGGCTGCAAGGAATGCCTCAGCCTCTCCCTGGTAGCAGGAAGCTGTGCACGGTGTGAGCAGGTTGATGATCTGCTCAGACGAGCAGCACAGCTGCAAGGTGAGGTTGAAAGGCTGCAAGCGTGGAAAGGCTTAGGAGCATCAGGGAGGCTGATGGATGAATTAGCAGCCATATTTTTAAGGTAGGTCTCTATCAGTTTTATTACTAATTTTATCCCCTAGATGTTAATCATAAAATGAATAAAAATATTGGAATGCAAGGATAGAGCCTTCTCTGATGAGGTGACTGGCTTGATGAATGAGAAGAAAGTAGATGTTGCTTATCATGACTGGGATCTTGGTTGGAAGAAAACGGACACTGTTATCAGGACCTGTCCTTGAACCATGGAAAGAGCACGAAGGAAGAAGAACGGTGGAGAAGAGGCAATGAAGCAAGAAGATAAAGCAGAGCAAAGTAAAGAAAAACAGGATGTGAGGGGTACTGGGAGAGTTAGATGACAGTCAATCATGTGCATTTTAGTTCATGCATTTAGGCGCATGAACAGTGTGTGGGCTATCGCGTGTATCCAATCATCATTGTTGGTGTGCGTGGTCAGTGAAGCTTGCTCTATATAACCAAGGGATGTACCGGTAATAAAGGTCTTTGTTTTATAACACCCATGGAGTTGCTGAAGTCCATTCTCCCCCAGCACATGACTATAGCTTTTGATCCTGTCTCCCATAGTATCTTCATAGATAAGCTATTTAAAATCTGGCTAGTGGACAATTAGGTGGATCAAATACTGAATGAGCTGTGCAGCTCAAATGTTGTGATCAACAGGACAAAGTCCACCTGGAGGCAAATCACCAGTGGTATACCCCAAGGCTCAACACCGTTTTCCAGTGCTGTTTAACCTCTTCATTATTGACCTGGATGATGGGGCAGGGTGCACTCTCAGCAAGTTCGCTGGTGATAAAAAACTGAGAGATGCATCTGATGCACCAGATGTTTTTGCTACTATTCTGGCTGGAAAAAATGGGCTGTCAGAAAACTCATTAAGTTGAAAGAAAGGGAAATATCAAGTCATTTGCAGAGGAAAATACCCATGCGCCAGTACACCCTGGGGGCTAACTAGGTGGAAAGCAGCTCAGCAGATAAGGACCTGACTTTCTGGCAGACAGCAAGCCAACAAATTCCTGAGCTCCATTAAGCAGAGCATTGCCAGCAGGTTGAGGGAAGTGATCCCTTTCCTCTACTCAGCCCTGGTGGGACATACCTGGAGTGCTGTGTTCAGTGCTGGGCTCCCCAGTACAAGACAGATGTGGAGGTAGTGGAGCAAATCCACTGAAGAACCACAAAGATGAT
This sequence comes from Megaceryle maxima, assembly GCA_024605025.1. Taxonomy (NCBI): domain Eukaryota; kingdom Metazoa; phylum Chordata; class Aves; order Coraciiformes; family Cerylidae; genus Megaceryle; species Megaceryle maxima. The sequence continues at coordinate 2,575 of JANHGN010001974.1, forward strand.
CAAGGAACTGGAATATCTTTCATACAAGGAGAGGCTGAGAGAGTTGAGACTTTTCGGCCTGGAGAAGAGAATGCTCAGAGGGAATCTTATTAATGTGCATAAATGCCTGCTGGGAGAGTGCAAAGAAAATGGAGCCAGGCTCTTCCAAGTGGTGCTCAGTGGCATAAGAAGAATTGGGTACAAGTTGAAATACAGGAAATACCATCTGAACATAAGAAAAACTTCTTTATTGTAACAGTGGTTGAACATTGGCACAGGTTGCCCAGAGAGGCTGTGTTGTTTCAATCCTTAGAGCTATTCAAAACTCAACTGGGCATGGCCCTGGGCAACCTGCTTGGGAGCTCTGCTTGTGCAGGGGAGTTCGACTACCTAGACTTTGTGCCCAGTCAAGTTGAAATACAGGAAATTATTTATGAACATAAGAAAAACTTGTTTACTATGTGGATTGACAAGCACTGGAACACTCTGATCTCCTTATCCTTTTCTATAAACTGTGACCAATTCAGCTTTTATATCATCTGACTGAGAAATTATTTCCACTTATATGTAGTAGCCTACTCTGTTTTGAAATATTTATCTTTTTTTCAGAACTTTTCTCCAAGCTGACAGAAAAGAATAATTTTGAATTATTTTCCTTAATGTTCTAGCATGTCTGCTTATCTTTTTCCTATGCACAGATAAAATTAGCCTCAGCCTATTTTATCACTCAGCTTAATAATGAAAATACTGATTACAACTAGGCCCTGTATTTTTTATGATACTTCTCAAAGTATCCCTTAGTATTTTCAGTAAGTTAATGGTAACTCTGCATGTGTATTTAAACAACATGCACATGTTCCAGAATGACAATACTTCTAATCAGAATTTTTCCACTTAGTAATTCTATATTCAAAATGGCCAAACTACCTTGACATTGTTCATTAATAAAACAATTTTTTAAATTATTTTATTTTTTATTTCTAACTACAGGCATTACAGGGGAATGCATTTATTTATTTATTTATTCAAATTAGTGCACATAACAGTGAATTAATTTCACTCTTTCTAATTTCAGTCTATAACAGAAAATTTCATCTTCTCAAATGTAATTAATTGCTTCCATATCAATAACTACTTAGAGCTGCAAGTTTGTAATGTGAAAGCAATGTGTTCCAATGAGGTTTTGAGACAAATATTTGAGAGATCATGCTTCTTGTAGGAATGTGATTGATTTTCTTGAGGTGTCATCTTTCTCATACAATCTTCTGTAAAAATACCTTCACTGTATAAATATCAGTAGAAAGATAAATCATATCTTTTCATCTATACTGATATTGTGTAGGTTTTTTTCTAAGTATACTGAAGAAATAAGGCAGACAAGTATCAACTCTATTTTAGCTTTCTCTGCAGATGCATACTTGTTTTCATAATTGTGCATCTCAGAAAGTCAAACACTCAGATTTTTCATTATCTTGTAAAGATGCAGTATATCATTTTTATGAGAAAAAAAAAACAAACCAACAATAAACAAACAAACCCCTGTGATATAATATGGGAAATTAATTAGTTTATTATTGCATGTTTAAAAATTAAACACAGCAAATAGGCTGGCATTTTTTATATATGGTTCTGATGAATGTTCTGGTTTTGTCACAGAGATACACATTCACTTTTAAACTCAACGAAGAAAAGGTGACACATATCAGGCATCCAAAATATTGCTTGTATGCATTGCACTTCAAGATTCTGAATCATTATTTGGTTTTCAAACAATTACTCAACAAATTTTTTCAATGAATGAATTGAACTTGGTGAATATCACCGTCACATTATACTAATTTTATTCTGTTTATTTTGTTTGTATACCTCAGGCTAGCATAACTTTACAATTGCATAGAATCTTTTCCCCCCCTGCAGCAAGAAGCTCAAGATGCATTTGAACAGATTTTTTTTTTTTTTTTCAATTTCTTTTTCAGCTGGTGACAAACTAAGTGGGAGAACTAGTCCAAAGGACTGTGTGTGGTATATATGTTTCCAGATGCAAAGGTCAATGTCACAGAAAGTTTTTCTCTTCACTCATCTCAAGCTCATTATTTATTTTCTGTTGCCTCTGCTGTATTAGATTATTCAGGAGGTACATTTGTCAAGAAAAGAGGTACAATATTAACCTCTGTTAAGTGTGTGTGAATTCAACCAGGTGTTTTCATCTAGCCCTCGGCAATTACCTAAATCTTTAACATATCATATTCTTAACTTTCTAGTATGGACTTTAGTAAACTATAATAACTATAAATCTTCTCTACTATTCATTTATATTCTCTGTCTTGTTTCAGTAATTCAAGTACAGATAGATAAAAAAATAGTTACATTCAAGGAAAAGCTTGAAATTTTCTTTTGTGGCTTGCTTCTAGTAAAATGAAGGGCCATCTTGTCTATAGTTTCAGACTTTTTTACTACAGAAGTTTGAGCATATATCATATGAGCTGTTTCACAACATACCTGTATTTTCCTTTGCCTGGTCTTTATCACTATAGATGTATTTGAAATCAGGATATTCTCTTCTTACATTTTGGTACATATTGTTCTTAAGTCTGTATGTGCAATTGTTTTTCCTTGCAATGCTGTTGAGTTAATGCAATCAACTCTCATCTTCTCTAGACCAACATTCACCTTTTTCCTTCAGGATGAGAAGAGCATACTCATCTTGTGGGACATACTGGATATATATAGCTATTTATGTTTGCATGATAAAATATATACAAAGCAAAATATGGAGTAGCAGAGGTGATGCAGGAAACAATCATGTTATTTAAGGAATATTGCGTATTCCTTTATCTCTAGTACACTGGATTAAATTCAGTGATGTATAATTTCCTTCATGTCAATATTTAATTTAATTATAAGAGAAACTGTACTTTATTTCATCATAATTGGTATCTCATGGGAAGAATAGAATAGTAAAGAATTGAAACTTCAGAAAGCTATGAACAGTGTCAGAAAGAAAGATTAACTGTCTTAGAAATAAAGAATAAGGGAAAAGAAACACAAAAGAAATATGTAATAGACTGATTTTTAATTTTTTCTGTAAGGCATCATTAGCAGTGCTTTCCTTCAAAAAGGTATGCAAATGACTGCATTCTAAACCTCCCTGACATGATGTAATATCATTAAATAGATAAAATGCTTTTCATAGGTGTGATTTACATAATAATACATGTAAATTATGATTCAACTCATAACTCAGCAAATGAAAGAATACAGTGTTTACAGTTCATTGTGTGTTATGCTACTGCAACTTGATAATGGAGTTGATTAAGTTTAGGTCAGCTCCTATGGTCATATGGATTATGCTACTGAAGTTTCTGTGATTAATTAACCTGGGAAGCCTAGTTACTGTCCACTGAGGATCTTAAAGTCAAGAGTAAGAATAAAAAAAGGTTGAATTAGGAAATGTCTGAAGTTCCTTAAGTATTCTGAATATCTTCAACACTTGTCTTTTCATATTTAATCCAGTGTAAACCCTTTCTGTGCTGCAGCTTTTAACTATACAATTGCACAATAATGAGAAATATGTCTTACTCTTCATGCAGAAATGTCTTTATTGCTGCTAAAATACTGTATCTACTGTGTCATAGTTCCTAAATGTACTTAGTATATCACTGGCCCTGTTAGAAGGTCCATAAAAAGACCTGAAAAAAATGACTAATAAGATGATTTCAAGCAAATCCCATGGAGGTTCACAAGTTATATTTTGCCCTGAAAAGAAAGGTAAAAAAAGCCTTTAGTGTTAGCTCATTTACCCATTAGGGAGATTTAGACTCCAGTAATTGCTCCGCTGAAAATTTATGTACCGTTCATAAAAAGTCAAACATCTCAACAGAAAAGATTAAGGACAGAAGAATACGATATAGTTTTATAGTGAAAGAATGATTGGGGAAGCATGGCTAAGTGTTTTCAGGCAAACCTTCTGTATATGGAGAAGATAGAGCAATCACTGTGTTACTGGGGTGCTGCTGTCACTTCTTTTCCTATTCCACCATTTTAAGGAAAAGGGCTGGCTACTGCACGTCATTTGAGGAAACATTTTGATAGTTACTCTTCACTGGAAAAGGAATATTCCTGATCTCCATGGTTAATGTCACAGCCACAGGCAAATGATTGGGCCATTAACTATATCTTGTCTTGAAGTTAAGCTAAGCGTGGAAAATTACTGGACATGACGTGAGAAGTAGCTGACAAAACTTACAGGTAACTCAAGGAAAGGCAACTAAATCTCAAAGGCAGTGCAGGATTTATATGAGAAATAGCTAAACTGCACAGGCAGTTATGTTGGAAGGGAGTATTGGGAACTTTTAGGGGAGCAGAGTCTTTCAAGGACAACACCACCTATGTAGCCATAGCAGTAAAGCCATGTATGTCCTATAGTACACAATCATGCCATATAAGGATATGGATTTCATATCCTTATGGGCCAAGAGAGGAAAATTAATTAGAGATAGGTCATTTACTAGGGAGAAGACTGGGGCTGAGAAAGGAAGGTAAAAGGATGTGAAGAAGGACAGACAGATCATGCAAATCTTGTGGCCAGTGTTGCCATGGGGTACTAGTCAAGCAACCTTGTGCTAATTTATTGCAGCTAGAACAGGTCAATAAACCATAAGCCTGAGCCTGCTTTTTTTTGTTAGAACTGGGGTGCAAGTGGTGAGTGGGGGATTGCTGCCTCTTACTAGCAAGCTTACACCCAGACAGGAGCAAGCATCTTGGTATCCCCATTCTGATGCTTGTTTCACCTACCACTTCATAAGTTAACCATATTTCTGTGAGATGGAAGTTAAATGGCATAATCTCCTCAGCACATCCTACTGCATCATTTAGGCAGCTCCCAGCTATGCATAAATGCAGCAACTTCTGGAAAATCATTTGGAAATTAATTAAGTGTGACTCACGATAGTCCTCAAAGTTACTACGAGCATCCTTTGTAAAACAGTGTAAATTACTGTGAGAGGGTTCTGTAAAGAACGTGGATGTAGGACATTTTTCCATATCCAATCCTATTTATTTTTTTTCCAGACAGGTGTCAGTCTTGTCAAGAATTATGTGCATTATTATCTTCAGGTAAGACTCTTCTTACCAGAGGCATAAAAATTAGTCTACTGGCTTTTCTATGAAAATGAAAACAAAATATCTCCTCAAATAAATCAGAAAATTTTGAAGGACCTAATCCAATAGAAAATGAGAATATAATTCTACATGCCAGACAATTGTTCAGTTGTTGATAGACACATAGGTTGACTGCCTGACCAAAATGAAAACAAATATGAGCACACGCTTTGCTGTTCCCCTTACATACTTTACTTCTTGTAGAAGAGTACTGAACCTACAGAAGTCTATCATATTGTGATTTTCTGAATGAATATTCTTCCATAGAATTCAGTTTCATTTAGCTGAACTTTGAATCAGGCTCTAAAAATATGTGCATAATTTATTTGTGTACTGATTGGACAGTGGTTTTTAATTCTTTTGTTATGGACACAGTAAATCTCATTGTTAGCTCTAGTTCTTTTTGTTCCTGAGAATTTAAGCAACCTCCAAATTTATTTTTTTAGACAAATGAAGTAAAAACATTGGCTTGGAATAATTTATATTTATTTTAATATATTTGCAATATATGTTTATTTAGTACACCTACACAGAATATCTGTGTCAAATATCTCCATCTGCTGAAATGCCATTTTAAGATCTTTAATAAACTATACTGAATGAATATCTAAAAAGAGATAAAACAAGATGGAAGGAAAATATGTACTGCATACCAATGTCTCCTTTTCCTTATGCAGAAGATATCTACCAAAACTGTTGTAATAAGAATTATACAAAATCAGTTGTTATTACCACATTATCCACTCATAATATAATAACTTTTGGTGTAGTGATATATTGTTGTGGTCACCAGATATGGTTAGCTGCCAAGAAGAACCTGCAATTAGAAACTGTAGGATAGTCTGCTACCCTAAAATGTACAATACAAAGCACAGCTTTCTTTAAAGACTTTGGTTGAGTGTTTTTACTACTGCAAAATGTGGAAGTGAGGTTAGCGAGTTAAGGGCACTGCATCAAGAGCTGATTAATAGCCTCTGAGTGAGTGAATATGTGCCTGCCATCCTACAGCAAAGGCCATATGTTACACTATCACTTTTATTCCAAACTGCATCTTAGCCTGGTGACAAGAATAATTTCTGACAAGCAAGGAATTCATCTAATACAAGAGATACCATAATTTGCAACAGCAGAATTGCTGAACGACCTATGGACCTAAGACTTACTCTTAGGCAACATACTAAGGCTTCGTCTAATAGTGCCAGTGTTTGTCATCTCTAAAAGGACCTGAAGAAAATGTCATTTAAAGTCAGTACTTCAGAGTGCTGATTGCAAGATGTAAATTAATGTCGCTTCTACTACATCAAATAAGCTTATGGTAGATATCTAAGAGGTGCAATAAGCTATGAAAATTGCTTTCACTGCAGAAATAATAATGTGTTAGAGAAAGTGTTAGCAACAGTATTACTTTTAGAACTAAACTACAAATTCTAAAATGTGAATATTCTGTTCGAAGCGAGTAAGGTCTATTTACCCTATTATGCATAGAAACTGGTTTGCTTTTAAATCATAGCAGTTAAAATAATAAATTTATTTTCTGAACGCACAGTTCTTCAGATAAGTGACTGTTACCATATAGCTTTTTTTTTTTCCCCAAGTGACATAATATTAAATATAACAAATCAAATAGAATTAATAATTTTATGTTTTTAAAACATTATTAACTGAAAACTGAATAATGAAGCTCAAGTTCTGCTTATTGCAGTCAATGTAGTCACAATATTCGCTGAAACAGTATCTGAAATAGAAAGACACAGGAAAAATACTATTTTGTGAACTGGTGTTTGGCTAAAATTATGTAATTAATGAATTCTAAAGCATTTGCATTAAGTTAACTCAATAGTTTGTTTCTGGTAGTCTTGTAACATCTTTGTCGTTGATATCTCTCTTTCAGGCATTAAAAATACCAAGAACTAACCAGATTTTCTATAACCTGCTAGCCTGTATTATATATGTCTCAGCATGTATTTTACATATACTAGCTGGTTCTGACATTAGTGAAAATGCCATCATTAGAACAGGACTTTTTATCAGAATAAGGACCATTTATGAAAATCTTCTGTTTGTAATAATTTTGGCTATTAGATATCTTTAAAAAATATGCACTGAAAACCCAGTATCTCTGAAGAGACACAGGCTAACAAACTTTACAAACCTTTGAAGAAAATACATATGCACAAGGCCATTGCTTCCCTTTACTTTCTCTTTATCACTTCCCATCATCTGTGAGGTTAAGAATAGAGGTGGTCTTTGTATCTAAAGTAGAAAATACTCAGATCCAAGAAGCATTTGTTGCTGGGTTTATTACTGAGAACTGAAGGGAGAGTGACAGCAGAAGGGAAAGAACAGTCTACTGGAATCTTCTGTCCTGAATTGAATGCCTAGGTTCCATATAATTCATAGTTAATGCTCCACCAAAGGGAAGTGTACCCTTCAGGATGATAGGAAACTCTGCAAGTCAGCTAAACATTCATTAAAAAGTAAAGAATCAGGCAGATTTAAGAGATTGACTGGAGAGAAGACAACATCTGCTTATGGCCAAGCTTCCAATCTGTGTACCATCCTAGTTTTCTGAGTCTGTACTTGTCTCTACCATGTGTGAAGCCAGAGCAGGTGTTCTATTCCCTGAACAGCTTTAATGACTATGACAGACAGGATTTACCTTCAAAGCCAAGCTCTGCTTGATTTGGAGAAGGAACTTTCACTATTTCTTTGTTAACTGCTATGCAGAGGACATCCTGAAAGACTTCTGTACCATTGCATGTGGCTTGTTATTTAGTGATTTCTGCAAATAACAACTAGCAAAAGTTTCAACACTGTATGAGACTGAGATGCCTATAGCCTAAGGTGGCAGCCTGATTTTCAATACATACATGATGGATGAATTCCCCCAAGCATGTTTTAAGAGCTAGACTTCATATGTACTCCAATTCAATTCCCATCTGCAAACCAGAAAGTAACACTTTTCTGCTTAGCTCACAAGACCATTCTTAGGATAAATTAAGCATTGTAATTCATGTTGCAATCAAAAGTAAAGTGTTTCAGTGCCAATCAATAAAGGCTGAATAAAACAAAATCTATAGCCCCTGAATTCATTGATAATGCAGTGCTTAGGGAATGTTAAATGCTTAGAGAGTACAGGACTAACACTCCAAGCAAGAAGCCAATTGCAATAACTCTCAGAAAAAAAAGTTGTAGGCAGAAAATATCTTGAATTTTGCCTGTCCCTGTATGCCTTTGTGCTCTTTCTGCACTATACACATAGGATTGAGAAAACAGCTTCTATATGGAGCACTTGCCTTAAAAGCAGGAGCCATGATACTTCTAAATCAAGTAGTTTACCTGCAAGACCCCAGTCTCATGAGAACAGCAATCTGACTGTCGGACTTAGGGTGTTCAGCCTAACCAGTGGAAAATTTGTGTGATTAACCAACATTGCTGCAAGGAGAAATACATAAAAAGCTTTTGGAAATGAAACCTTTCCCTAGAGTCTTTGTCCTAGGAAGATGGCAATCATGGTCACCTTAATTCTGCAAGATGGCTTCCGATCCCTTCATATTTTTTATTATTAAGGCTCCTGCAGAAAACATATTGGCTTGTGGGTCACATTTACATTTTAGATCTTTAACAATCTGAATTAAATTGACAATAGTGATGGCATATTTCTAGCCTGTAGAAGAAATCTTAAAAAATGCTTCTGTTTAAATACCTGCCATCAGACATCATGAATGCAACAGAATGCATAGGAAAAAAAACTATATTGAAAAATGATGGAGTAAAAAAAGTCTTTATATTTAAATTTCTATTATAGATATGCCTAATGAAGCAGCATGAAGGATCTTATTACTATACCAAAATAAAGAATTTCCTAAGAGAGTTCTCTAATTTCATATTACCTTATTCCCTGTCTGAAACACAGTGATTACTGCACCAAGTGATACATAAAAATGGAAGAAACAGCAGGCTTCATCAGTTTCAAAGGAATCAGCACTGCTGGTGTTCCAAACTGAAAAAATAAGTGTCAGCAATGACACTGAGTAAGATAGGAAAAGTATATATTTTATACGTACCCAATATTTATGTACTTCACAACTTCTTTTAAGATCATTTGTATTTTCTTTGAATAAAAAGATTTAATTTTTGTATTTTGTGTTCAAAAAACAGCCTGTAGTTAGTTTTCATCTCATCTGTAATTCTGAGCTTCAGTGCCATCAGCTAAAGTAATAAACATTTCTGCCTGAAAGTGTATTTTAAAGACAATCTTCTCAAAATTCATGCCTTTAATTTGGCAAAGCATTGTTCAGGGTCTAAATAAATCATTCCCTGATTTGAGTGGTAGTTGTATGGATGAATTCACAAACAAGTAAAAAGAAAAAAAAATATATGTAAAGCAGATACATTTCTTGAAACTGGAAACTTACTTGCTCCCCAAGGCATGGCAAACATTATTTTAAAGCTCATTTGTTCACTGTTTTCCAAGACACAGAATAAACAAAATGGTTATATTTAAGGCAGTTCATCTAAGTCTATTCTGATGAATCAAACATCTGCAGGAAAAAAATATCTTCCAGTCACCTGGAACAAAGTTATTTTAGTAGAGCTAAGTAGAAATCAGAATTTCTGCTTTTTTTGTTTGTTTGTTTGTTTTGCTTCATATCAGGAGGAAATGTTGAACTATTAAGAAGTTGTAAAACAAAAACACTGAAACATTTTGTCTTATTTATGGCTACTATGATGCACTATATGTTTTAGTCAGAATTCTTTAGATCATATGAAATATAGTATGTCTTCACAGCAGAGAATGGGGGTATTTGGTATCTGCATGGTCTAACTTTTGTTTAGGTGACACCTGTAAACAAATTTATTTAACTGGGGAGAAAAATTAAAAACCAAACAAACATCTGAGCAATATCGTTTGGAGAATATTTATTCTGATCCAGCTACATGCAATAGGAATGTGCCTATGTTGCATTGTGGTAAACTGAAGAAGGATGTGTTCAAATGATTACCTTTTGTTATATTTGATTTGGTTAAGTCAACTAGTCTACTAGTGGGAGATTTCCACATCCTGTGTTAAGGTGTATTTTCCTAATAAAAGAATGTTCCTTTTCAATTCTTATGGTGGATGAAGTAGCATTCCCTAAGTCATGATAACTTTAAAGGAAGCTACTCTACATCACATTAAAAGAAACTAGGAGTAAGCACACATTGTCTACAATCAGCTGACAGTTGGTAAACTCTAGCTGGAGAACAGATATCTATCTGGAAACATCTTTAACTGCTCTGAATGTCTTAAATTGCTCCAGTCACAAGCAGGAGTAACTGCATAGGAGTTTTGCTCAAATTAAATAAAGCAATTTAATAAAACAATTGAAATGCATGTGCTCAGACAAGTAAAAAGTCAAGAATGAGTATGTATATCTCTGAGGTTTCAGGTGGAAACCAGTAGGAATTTATTGTGACACTTCTCACTGAAATTTTTTATTTTCATTATTTTTACTAATTATAACGTATTTGTTATGGAGGTGTTTTCAATATTAAACATGCTGGCTTTTTTCAAGAAAATTGTCAATATAAAATATTCCAAGTACAAACAATTAGTCAATGACTGGAACTATGGAAACAATCACAGAAGTTGATTATGAGAGATTATGGTTTTGGTGGAAATTAAGAAACAGGATAAAACTGGACACAATTCTGATGTTACCACCAGAATTATAATGATATATCAGATGCATCAGAGCAATAATGTTTTACATTTCTTTTGACCTTAAACAATCTAACCAAACAGGAAAAGCTACCATTCGTACTTGTACAAGTTTTGGACAACTGCAAATGATGAGCAACAGAATCGGGGACCTAGAAACTGATCCAACTCATTGTCATTAATAGAAAGATCTTACTGATTTCAGAGAGCTTTGCATCAGCATTACAGAATCTGCTCCTTATATAATCACCCTATATACAGCGATTCATTGCTACCGAGGATAGCATAGTGCACTTATGCCTAGAGTGTTCAAAAGTCTAAAACATGTAAGCATATAAAAGCTTATACCTTCGCTAGCTGTCTAAAGAGAAAAAATATATATATTCAGTAGCAGGTATAAACAGTGAAAGTAACTGAAAATTAAGCTATGTTGCTGACTCATCCACATGTTTAGCCTTGTTACAAAAAATAGCTATAATTATTAAACTAATGTATCTCTTCTGACTTGCATTTCCTGGCCATGCCATTAATCATTGCTGTTCAAATTCTAATTTTAACAGCACTGGTTTCAGCTCTGTTAGTTTATAGATCTGTTAGTTGGAAAGATTCCACACTGAGAAGATCTATTAAGAAATTCAAAGGTTGTTTGAATAGAATGTAGATGAATATTCTGTTGCACAGGTATATTTGTAGTGCTGTATATTAATCAGAATTTCATTACAAGTTAAGGTCAGATATGGACAGAGTAGTTCAAAAGGTATTTAGTGCACTATATGCATTGTTTTGAGTCACACATAGTGTGATATAAGGTAATTAACATTAATTGTTAATTGTTGTCTCGAGAGTCAATTAAACACCTACATTTTCAGTGTTCATGCTAGTTTGTATAGTTATAAACAGTTTTGTGGTATTGCATTGAAAGCAGTTATGTGGCTTGAAAAATTAAAAGCTTTAGCAACCAGTATTCAAAAACTATAACAGGAAAATTGTATTCCCAGCCATCGCTGTATTTTAATGTTTTACAAGTCAGAAGAATTGTCAGTGTCTTTTCTGGATAATGATGTCTCAATGTTTTAAATCCTTCACAGTTAATGAAGGAAATATTTTTGTGGTGTCTTCAGAGAAAACCAGCTGCACCATGATCTTAACTTTCTGAATTTTTTATTTCGTTATGTAACAAACTATTAGAAAAATGGGGTATGTTTTGCATGACATGATTTCCAGTCAGAATACTCCTAATCAATAATAAAGTATTTACACAAGTTCAGCTATAAGAAAAATATTAGCCACATTGCTGTTTTTCCTGTACTCAGCTGTGGAGCTTCTTGTGACTGAGATAAGTTTTTGTGTAGAGTTTTGGATTATAAAAGGAGAAGATCTACATTCATCCTAACTCTTGAAGGGATCATATATACAGAAATCTGAAATAAACCTAATCTTTCATTGTCTTGCTATATTAGAATAAAACTTTGTGATACTAATTTTTAGTAAATTAGAGTGCTATTGAACTTTTCTAGAAGAAAGATAATATTCTGATGGATGTAAAATACATCAGTGCTATTCCTGATTGTGCCAGTCACTTTGGCATGGAATAATTACACAGATGAAAGAGTAGTTGACCAGGGTGGAAACAGTATTTCTAACTGGCAAAAATCTTCAAGGTGTGGAAATCTTTTCTCATATGAATATATAGGAGAAGAGAGTTATGAGTAAAAAAACCATAAACCAGTCATTGAGTTTTTTCTTCTGATATTGCTTAAAAGTTTTGTTTCAGTTATTTACATATGATTGTTAAATTATAGTCAGCCTGAATCTTCAAATGCAAAGTTTTCTTTCCAGTGTTTTGAAGAGAAAAAAATAGAAGTTGTTTATATGAAAAATACTAGTCTTCTATTATGACAAGCTTTGAATTATCAGTGATTCTGACAGACGTCTTTGGAGGATGTTTAGTCACTGATAAAATCCTTCACATAAATCCACAAAATTCTTTCATTTTTTTTTTTGAGAAGCAAGAATTATGTTTAAATTAATTCTGGTCCTTGTTTGAGAAGAACAACTTTTTTCCTAAAGTAATGTGGAAATGGTGAATGTTAGACTGGTATCTCTTTGCTAGAACAGGGCATAGCAATATATCATCTGTATTTAACTTGCCATGGTTTTGTAATGATTCATTATCATATACAGCATACTTCACATTTTAGATGAGATCTTTGAAGAATGTGCAAAACTAATTGGCCAATTCTCCTTCATGTTACAGTTAGTCTGGTTAGGATTTACATGGGTCAATCAATTACTCCGGATCCTAAATGAACAAATTTAATACTACTTCCTGCAAAGCACAGTTAAAAGCTTTCCCTTTACTTGCTTCTAATTTTGCAGTATTAAGAAAAGCAGTGAGGAATGTAATTTAAGTAAATTGCTTTTTATTAAGAAGTAATGCCCAGAAACACCAATGATCACACACATTAATCTCCTGAAAAGATGTGTCTTTCAACATTTATTACAATGTACTTAGGTCTTCAACAACCATACCTCAATAAAAAAAAAAAATACCTGTAATACAGAAAAATTGGATGGTAGGGCAGAATGTCGTACCATTCTGTTCATGCTTTAGCCAACTGTCAGAAAGAGCATGCAGCACATAAACACAACCAGATGATCAGGACCAGTCAACATGGCTTTATGAAGGGCAGGTCCTGTTTGACTAACCTGATCTCCTTCTACAACATGGTGGCCTTTGACAGTGTATCCCACACCATTCTTCTTGAGAAACTGGCTGTAACCTTAGTAAGTTCGCAGATGACACTAAACTGGGTGGAAGTGTTGATCTGATAGAGGGTAGAGAGGCTCTGCAGAGAGGCTCTGCCAAGTGCTGGGTTTTACGCTTTGGCCACAACAACCCCTGGCAATGCTACAGACCAACCCCTGGCAATGATACAGACTCAGGGAACAGTGGCTGAAGAGCTGCTCATCGGAGAGGGACCTGGGGGTGTTGATTGACAGACGGCTGAATATGAGCCAGCAGTGTGCCCAGGTGCCCAAGAAGGCCAATGGCACCCTGGCCTGTATTAAGGATAGTGTTGCCACTAGGTCCAGGGAAGTGATCCTGCCCCTGTACTCGGCACTGGTGAGTCCACACCTCGAGTACTGTGTTTATTTTTGAGCCCATCAACACAAAAAGGACATTGAGGCACTAGAGTGTATTGAAAGAAAAGCAACAAAACAGGTGAAGGGCCTTGAGCATGTCTTATAAGCAGCAGCTGAGGGAGCTGGGATTGTTTAGCTTGGAGAAAAGGAGGTTCAAGGGGAGACTTTATTGCTTTATATGGCTACCTGAAGGGAGGTTACAGAGAGGTGAGAGTAGTCCTGTTTAACCCAGCAACAGATGATAGAACAAGGGGAAATGCATTCAAGCTGCACCAGGGGAGGTTTCTCTTGGATATTAGGAAGAACTTCTTTGCTGAGTGGGTTATCAGGTGTTGGAATGGGTTGCCCAAGGCAGTGGTGGAGTTCCCATCCCTGGAGGTTTTTAAGAGACAGATTAGATGGGGTGCTTAGGGATATGGTTTAAGTACCCTTTAAATTTGGTAGTGTTAGGTTGATGATTGGACTAGATAATTGTATGGGTCTTTTCCAGTCTAGACATTTCTTTGATTCTATGATTTTTCAGCACAGTTTTATGTATCTTAGAGACACATCAACAAAGAAAAAACATAAACCATTTAAATTAAAATTGAAGTCCATAGAGAAAATGTTTAAATTAATGCAAAATTTTGTACATTGCCTAACTTTTACTTTAAGGTAGAAAGCCATTGAGTGTGCTTTTATGGTGAAAACAGATTTATTTCCTTACACATAAAACTCCCCAAATTTCTACTCTATCTGTGAATGGAATATAAAACCAAAATATGTTGTTAAATAGTTATACCTGTAAGGTAAGTTTCAATTCATCTAGTTCTCATCCATACTTTTCATTTTCAGGATCATAAAAGACTATTTATTACATTAAACTCTTACAATTAATTAAAATTGTAGTGATTTGCTATATTTTTACATATATTAGTCTTATAATTTCATTTTGTAAAATGGGAAGTATGAAATGTAAGTATATATTTATCTGTTTATTACATGGAGAAATTTAAAAATTAAGGTAGAAAACTATCAATCCCATTCCATACTGGAAGCAATAAGAGACAAAAAAAAATGAAATGAAAGAACCATGAACAAGAACTATGTTTATACTAGGATTTTTTACCTCTACAAATCATTGAGAAAGCTCATAGCTTTAATGTTTCAGGTACAGAAGTGTCCTTCCAAGTTCCAAATTTCTTTACTTATTTGAACATACATTTCAAAAATACAATACTAACACTAAACGAGTGTAATTTGGTACCATTGGAAAGAACATGACCTTCATATCTTATCACTGTAGAAGCATTCTTGCAAAATTAGTTAGAAATAGAAAGAAACTATATTTCCGTTTTAATTAAGATATGAAAGCACAAAACTACACTGATTAAATTCATCAAGGGGAATAGAAACGTTTGTTATTAGCCCCTTTACAACAGTGAGTAGAAAGTAAATGTAAAATGTTATGAATTCCAAACAGAAGACTAAATTCCAAAACTGATTCGTAGTCTTCATTTAAGCAACATTATCTAAGAATGTAATTCCCATAACTTTTATCTGCTCTTCTAAGAACTACTAAGTAACTTAAGACTTCATTTTAAATCTATGAGTCTTTGTGATTCCAAAGATCTGCTTCAGCTCAATAATAATTTTGGCTTTGATATGTAATAAAGTTGCATTAAACTAAGTGCTTTTCATATAAATTCTCTAACAAGTTTGATTTGGTAGGGATGAACATAGCACACTTAATATCAGTAGCAGAAATGAGTTTTACAAAAAACAGAGGCCAAGACAGCACTTTTTTAGAAAAAGCTGTAGGAGAACACTGCATCTTCTTTCAGAGGAACCTTTTAGACAGTAGAGCAACCTTGCAGGACACTTAAGAATGTGATTATACTCAGTTCTGTCATGAGTTCCACAGTTCCACATGTTAGGGATGATATGAGATGGTTTGTATATATCATGTTTCATTATGCTTACTCAAAATGAGCTGTAACTGCATAGTTTGGACTATAAATTATCTATAACATGTTACAACTGATAAGATATGCTCAGCAAGTAGGATAATTGTAGAAGTACATGTTATGACATCATCTTTACTAACTTTGGCTGTTTCATTTTAAAATAAATGCAAATGGTTTATTTGGTGCTAAATATAGGACTTGGTTCTCTTATACTCATCTAACTGGATCCAAGGTCATCAACAGGATTTCTTGGATGGGTGAAATGAGGAGGTTTTTAGGCATATACTACAAAAAGTCTTTTTTTTTTTTTTTTTTTTTTTTTTTAATGGTGTGGTACGTTTCTAAAGTAACCTCAACTTAACACCTCTTCTGAAAATTTGGATGTGGCAATTATGAATTATCATTTATTTAGACTCCTGATGTCAGAGGGATTGAAGGCCATACAGCTTCTTACAAAGTAACTTCTTTACTGGCATATAGCATAAGACCTATGTGAGACCTGTGCTTTAACAGAGCCATGCTTTGTGCCTGCCTGTCACTGTTAATGATGTGTAATTTATGGAAATAGTAGATAGTAATTCCTAATCATCAAAGCTGCAGCTATTAATGCTGTACTGTATCATATAGAATTGATGTCAGATTTATTAAAAAATGAATTGACAAGTACATTTCCTCCAGCAACAACTGTAAGACCTTGCTTTAGAAAAGCATTCAGCCTCTTCAGTAACACATTTAAAAGATTGGCTTAAATATTATGTTCATTAATTATTTATTAATAAAGGCAAGTCTAATAGTTCTTGAACAAAGAAACATTCAACAAGTGAATGTTTTGCATTATAATTTAATGCTTTTAAATTTATGTTTTAATATTTTAATTCTTAGTATATGAGCTAAGATTCAACATAAAGTAAATTCTTATATGGAATATTTGGAAAGAAAAATTCTCTGGGTTTTTTTACTTGTGGTTTGG
>JANHGN010001974.1:19580-35371 GCA_024605025.1 Megaceryle maxima
GGGTTTTTTTACTTGTGGTTTGGACTTTTATTATGATCTAGTCTAATCATGTCAGTGAAACCCTCCCCCAAAAAAAAGGAAAAAAAAAAAAAAAGCATTGCTCTTTGCACTATACAGCTTTTCTGTGAAGGTTATATCAATAGAAGTAATTTTTTTAAATCAAAAGAATAAGTTTCTGCATTCTCACTGATTTTATTCATTAAGATACATAAAATCAATATATGCACACAAAGTTATGAACTTTACTATGCAATGTCATTTGCTCTTTTATGTTGTCAGGTTGTCTGGGTTATTTGAGGGTCACTTTTTTATGACAAAGTTAAAGTATTTAGGAAACATAATGTTTTGACATGGAAAACTTGATTCAACTACTCTTACTTCTTCAAGGTAAAAAGTTTCTTATTGAACTAGGTTACTCCTCAAAATTCTAATCTTCATTTCCTAACTATTCCTTCACCAACTTTATAATAAAAATCATAGTACCATCCTAGGGGCAGGAGGTAAGAAAGATTACTTTCCTCTCTTCAATATATGTTGGATAGATGAAGACAATACCTTAAATACGTTTCATTCTGAATTTGACCACAGTACAGAAATGACTAGGAATATAGAGAATTCACCAAACAGACTTTTTTGTTGTGTTTACTAAATGTTTTTTATTTACCAATTTCCATATATGCTGTGTATAGTTTGAAGTCTGCTTGGAAAAATGCTTATAGCTTATTATAATCCTTAAATTAGATGATGTCTATCACATTATAAAAAATCAGTATTGACATATGTACCCAAACTGCTCAAAATATGGTAATTATTTTTAAAATGAATCATGATAGTCATTATCATTTTGAGCTGCACTGAGAAGAAGACAAATGTCTTCAGTGATGACAGTGGAATAGACAAAATATGGCACTGATGGAGCGCAGCAGATTGCTCAAGCAGCTTGACTGATTGACCATATCAGGTATCACTAATCTGGAATAATCTACAGAATCAACACCATCTGAAAGGAATTTCAATATTTGTCTGGTTTCTATTTCATGACTGAGAATGAGAAGCTTTTGAAAGTTTACAGAGAGAGGGTGATATACATAATGAGGTATATATATATGTGTTAAGATGAAAAAAACCCATGAAATCTTTGATACGTTTTTGTTGTTCCTGGTCCTGTTCACTTGCTTTTGGGAAAAATTAATTGCCTTTAGAACCAAGCATTAAGAGATGGGGAGATTCTCAGGAAGTTGAAGTTGGATACCTTTTGAACAACGTGCTTTTGGCACAATATAGGGCTAAACCAGAGTGTGTTCTAGGGCTTGTAATACTGCATCTATCAAAATAATGTAATATCCCCGAAATTTAGAATCATAGAATAATTCAGGTTGGAAAGGACCTTAAAGATCATCTAGTTCCAACCCTCCTGCCATGGGCAAGGACACCTCCAACTAGACCAGGTTGCTCAAAGCCCCATCCAACCTGGTCTTGAACACTTCCAGGGAGGGGGTATCCACAACTTCTCTGGGCATCCTGTTCCATTGTCTCATCACCCTCATTGTAAAATATTTCTTCCTAATTTCTAATCTAAATCTAACCTTTTCCAGTTTGAAGCCATTACCCCTCATCCTATCACTACAAGCCCTTGTAAAAAGCCCCTTCTTGTCTTTCTCATAGGTCCCCTTCAGATATTGGGAGGCCTCAATAAAGTCTCCCCAAAGCCTTCTCTTCTCCAGGCTGAACAACCCCAAGTCTCTCAGTGTGTTCTCATAGGAGAGGTGTTCCAGCCCTCTTTCTTTTTTTATTAGCTTCTGTAGCTTACAGAATTAAGGTACTCTCTGGAAAAGTGTAGGGTTTTAAAAAACAGTGCTAATCTTGAATATACTGGAGCTTAAAAACAACAAAACAAACCCACAAAACTTTAGAATGAAAAAGTAAAACAAGGATCAATTGTTCATCTTCGCTTTGTTCTTGAACAACAAGAATCATCTCATTACACCTTGAAAAGCTGACAGCTTCAGAAACTAATTTTCAAGCCTCCTGAATATCAGGAACCGGTAGTGTGACACTTATCACTTGTCTATCTGGTATGTGAAAGCGTAGCACACACACAGCAGCTTTGATGCAAGGTTTTGACAGGACTTAAGTAGTGGTAGATTTGCACAGCAGAGACTCCAAATGCCAACAACGGATTCTTCAGTTCTCTTATTAGCCTTAGTCACTTTGCATGTGTTCACACAAACTGAGATGAAGCTGAACCCCTTTCAGCTCATCCTACATGAACAAAACATTTTCTATTGAAAATGAAGCTTTTTAATCAAGGAAATAGTTATTTATATAAAGCTTAAACTCCATATTAGCTTTTCACTTAATACATGTGATGTTCAGTTGTATATTAAAACAGGGTGATAGAGGATATGTTGCAACCCTGCAACTAGCTCTCTCTTGCAGTACCTCTAAGTATTAAAAAAGGCTTTTAAACCACTTGTAAGTGTGCACTATTCTTGACTTAATCTCTGTGGTGCTTCAAATCTCTACCATGTGGTGTTAATAAATATATATAAAAAAATTTCTTTTGAGTTAAAATCTCTAGGGGAACAAATTTAGCAGCCTTTAATCTTTGTTCCATTTTTCTGGCAAAAGGACCCACAGGTGCTTTGGCAAAAATCCAGTCCTGTGCATCTCCCCCCAGAAAACGTGCGGCTTCCAAATCTTCTGTAAGTTCTCTAGCTCTGGCTGAAATGGTACTGTGCACATTATTATTATATTGATGATGAAAAGGGTTGGTTGCTTTTTTTTTCCCCCTCTATTTTTTACAGAGAGCATGAGACACAAAAAAAGCATGTACAAGCAAGTGTTCGAGCTTGAATAGTAAGACTCTACTGACATCTTCCAAACACTATCAGGAAACAGCAGAAACAAGAACTGTATGTCTAAGACTTCTGAGAATCTGCCTCGTGTCTTCCTCCCTTCCTTCCTGTGCCCTGCTGGCTTCCAGCAATGAATTGTGCTGTGATCTTTCCCAGGATCATGACTTTGCAAATCTTACAGGGTTTTTTTCTGCCACTGCCTCTGGTAGTTGTAGTCCTAATTAAACAGTGTCTGCTTAAAATCCACTAGGTAAGTGGATTTGAACCTTCTTTAATGTAGAAGGTTTAAGTTTTTTTGTTTGTTTGTTTGTTTTTTTTTCCTAGTAGATGCAGACACCTTTTTAATGAAATCACATCTGACAAGTAGTTTGACAATTCTCCTAGATCCCTGAGAACTGCAGAACATAGATTTAAAAACAGGAGGTGAGATCAGGTTAGACACTTAAGATGGTGCAATTATAGTTCTTTTCAGTATGACTGGTTATAATTGTCCTCTTTGTACATAATGCAGGATCTGCTTACCTTCACTCTAGGATCTTTAAAGGCAAAATTGAGCTGAGATGAGTAGAATTTGCACCTCTTCTCACAGATTTATTTCCTTTAGAGTATAACTGAGTACCTTAACTTTAGAGGTGTGAGTGTGTGAGCTAAGACTATATCAAACCCATTTTGTCCAACTGATTAATTTTTCTAATTTTATTTTGTGCTTGTTTGTTTGTTTGGGTTTGTTTGTTTGTTTGTTTGTTTCATTTTGTTTTGTTTTGTTTTTGGTGTAGGAAACTTTCTAGCCCTTTTGTGGACTTCTCAGGCTCTCAGTGAACCAAGTTCCAGCCCAGGACAGGATCCTTTTTATCCTAGCATATTAAAGTGTTTCTTTATTACTTTACAAGGACAGGAAGGAAAGTTTTATTTCTGAGCATAGTTGCATTTCTGCTTGGTTATTTGTGGTATTTACTTAAACCCTTCTTTCTTCATACAGTTCTATCTCCGAGTTCTTGTGTGTTTTCACACTGTCCAAGAGCCATGAAGGAAAGAGGCCATAACTTACATTTAAGTCCATGCATAGATTTTTTATGTGGTCTTCAATGGGACAAATGGAAGCCTAATTATTAGGAATGCAACCTAAATCTCTCACATCAGTAAATCATTCTTTCTTCTCTCCTGCTAACATCACATTAAAAATCTATATCAATATGGGAAATGTAGATAGCATATTATTCTTGGTCTGTACCAAAATCAATAGAAACTTGCTAACTTGCATGCAAAGCATCAAGTCTACAATGAATATTTCTAAAGGCTTAAAAAACCCCCTTTAACCTTTATTACAGAATCTCTAGTTTAAAATATGTGCCAAAAGACAAAAGCATACTAATTTTTATAGACCAGTAATCTTCTGTAGGTCTTCAGATGAACAGAAAACTGTACCAGTGAAAGGTAGTTTACAGGGGAGGAATAAGAGGGCACTAATTAGCAATGGTATAGATCAAAGCATAAAGGAGCTTCAAGTACAGGAATGTGTCTAACATGCTGTCTTTTTCCAAGAATTTAGTAGGAGATTACATTGTCTGAGAGACAACTACAGGTAGTAAATTTATCTTGAAGGTAGATAAAATATATATAAAGCCTACAATAGTGGTACTCTATTTTACACAGTGGCCTGGTGACTAGAACATTCACCTAGAAATGGAAAATCCAGGTTCAGTTGCCATTCTAGCAAAAGGGAGTTCAAAACAAACACGCCCTGCTTTCTGACTAATAATTCTGACTAATCCTGACTAATAAAGTGTTTGGAAAAGATGGACTTGCATGGTTAAGCAACATAAAAAAAAGGATTGGGACCTCAGTTTTGGATTTATGTATCAATTTCCTATTTCAATAACAATTTAGATAATTAATTCCTTCACTGACTCAATTCTTTAGGGCCTAATTTCATATACTCCCACAATGTATGCCAAAACTGCTGGTTAACATATTTTGTTCTGAGATAATACTAACTCCCTATTTTATATCTGGGAATGCTTTATTTTCCCTGAAGCTGAGGAAGAATAGGATTATTCCAGTAGCTCATAATGCTTGGGAATACCTCAGCTTCTGAGCTCTGATTTATACTAGGTTTTATCTGGTGCCCACCTTCAGAAGGATATTTCTGCAGCTTTACTGTTTTTTAATATCTGCCAAATAGCAAATGACAGATGTGTCTTCTGTGTAGTAAGCCATCAGTCAAGAAGTGTAGTGCTGTTGAAGCTGTAATAGACTAGGGATATAAGTGAGGTAAGTTTCCAGAGGGAGATAATATCTTTAATAGAATGATGTGGAAATAGATTTTTTGAGGAAAATAGCCATACAATGCTTTGGTCTCCAAGTGACTAACTGCCTGTTTCTGCCTTTTTTTTACAAGGCCAAGGATTTTTCACTTCTTGTCTTCTCTTGCTATTATCCTCCAATGACTATCCTGTTTTCTAAAACTGGCTAGTTTCTTAACCAAATGCAATTGAAAGTATTTGTTCCAATGTACTTTTGTTGGAATTGTTTGAATCTATTTTAGACCTCTGCTAAGAATTTGTACCTTTTTTTCCAACTGTACTAACTGGTCCAGTAAATTATACTACTTCTACCTAAAAGATCAAAAGTGTAACTGCTTATTAACCAAACAGATTTGCAAGTGATTTCTAGACTCTTTGTGTGAAGGAATTAATATCTCATTTATACTTTTTACTGTACTGAAGCTAAGGCACTTTGTGAGCTTCTGTACTCAATAGGATGACCTTTAGGCAGAAGAATTAGTCAAACTTGAGATTCTATTTGTTCTTCTTTTCTCAGTAGTAAGTCTTTGAAGCTATAGAAACTTCACCTACCTCAGATTACACTTAGTTCATGATGTAACTAACAGAAATGGGATAGCAGTGTACAAAGGGCATTGGTGTTTAGTATGCAAAATCATTATCTTAGCTTTCAGTAACCTTGTTAATATGTAACCTATCTACAGTTATACAGGCAGTGAACTCTGAGACATTCTTTTTCATGGTTTTGTGATCTGTGATGGATTTTCATTATACAAACTGTTAATAAAATTTAGTGAAAACCATATTAATATGTTAGTATAATTGAATGTATATGCTGTTAACACAGATAGGTGAGAGTCATTAAATGGCCTGTGCACAAGTTTGAAGGATCATGGCTGTCTTAAGAAAGCCATTCATTGTTCTAACCCATTTTTTAATTCAAATGTAAAAGAGCTTTACTGGGCATTGATATGACTTTGAAATACCTTTTAATCCAAACAGATATGTGCAAAGATACTTTGTATCTATTTGTAACATTAGTTACTAGACATTTTGTGCATTGCTCAGAATTAATCAGAAGAAAGTATTCTCTTAGAAGATTTTTTTTTTTAGTACAGCTCACCAGGCCAATTGCTAACTGGAACATAAGCCAATGCTAGGACTGATACACAGTGATAGAGAAGCCTATGAACAGCCTCAGGGGGCTTAGTATGAAACCATAATTTCAGATATGACAAATTATGGTCAGATGTCCTACAGAACTGAGTATATATAGGGTGTAAATGGAAAGACCTGCACTTTATAGTGGCATAAGTATGAGATTAGAGAAGAAAGGACCCACGATAAACTTTGATTACTCTTTGTAGCTTAGTTGTGGCACAGTGCAATGGGGAGAATGGCTTCCATGGAGCTTGGACTGCTAAAGTAAAGAGGGACAAGGAATCATCAGACCTTTCTACTCCCAGCCTCTCAGACTGATGTTATTGAAAAACACATGACTTTCAAAGACAAAGAGGACTGGGGCATTTAACTGCTTTGTGAATACCATTCACTCAAGGAAGGCTGTAACAGTGAAAATGTTTAAAAATTGCATTACATTAGAAAGGTATTTCAAAGGTAGGTGTAGCATTGATAGCAGCTGTATAAGCAGTTAAAACAGCAAGGCTATCAAAAAGGGAATGGTTATATTTCTAATGAAGCTATTTCAGGGAATATTTGAAAGTTATTTTGGAAACACTGTGCTTGTTCAATAAAACAGTATTGCTTTGTCAGGCAGTAATCCAGCTCCTTGGTGAATAAACTTGAAGACAATTACCTATTATGAAAGGATTATTGCCTTATGGAAAAATACTGTGATGCTCTTCATATAACAGGACAGCAAATATTTGTGTTCCTAACTTTTCCTGCTGCTTGAAGAAGGTCTGTAAAGATCTAGTTAGAAGTCAAAAAGTCTTTGTCATTATAAAAATTGAGCTGAGAAACCACCTGGGAGAAACACTGCATAGTCTGGGGGGACTAAACATCTGTTCTGGAGTTCTGCCTGTGCACAGTGTGGAAGACTTCAAAATACTACAAGGAAAAATAATATGATATTTCAGAGCTGAGTTTTGTATAAGTTCACAGAAATGTTTATGCAGAAAAAAAAATTCAGTGTGTTTGTTTAGAGACTGTTACTCAACATCCTCTGGACTGCAAATAAAATTATGCTGTGAGTTGATTTCCATGTTCTTTCTTTTCTGTAAAGCCCCAAGGCCCAAAATTCCCCAAACACCCTAATTCTGAAAATCCCTGTGAGCAATTGTACAAGCAACAACTTATTTGAACATTTCAGAAAATAAGCAAATTAAAATATTAGCAAAATCACATTATTTTGGGTCACAGTAACATTTATCACACGTTTAGAAGCATGGAAATGTCAGTTTCAGTGTAAAACAATCCCAACTACATCTCTGACAAGAACAGCCACTGTTGCAATTGAGTATTCTTTTAGAAAGTGTGACACAGTTCATAACCCAGTTCTGCAGTGGTCCAGAACTTCTGACATGTTTAATTAGTGCCAGGTATAGATTTCAGGCCTACACAGATCCAGAGTAATCTCTTTCCTTGCCTCTCTAGATGTGTATCTTACTTTGTACAGCCTTCTTTTTGCAAGTGCCATCTCACTGTTGTTCTGTAAGGCCTGGCTTTATGTCCTGAGCAAATATTTCTGGTCGCATCTAGACTTATAGATAGGAATAAGCACATTCTACAGGATCCAGTTCTCATCCAGATCACAAACAAATAGAAGATAAAGCATTGCTCCCGTGCGGTCCATGATCATATCCTTTATCCTGACAGCTTGTGCCATGTTTTAAAATCACTATTAGCGGTGACTTTTGTTTTTCCCTTTTACTTTTCTGTATTTTGATTCTGTAAAGCAGGCAACCACTTTTCTCTTTTAAAAAATTTTCTTCAAATTTTGTTCAGTCAGCCTTAGAGTGTTGATCTCTGTATCATTTATGCTTCAATCTTACTGGAATCCCATAACTAGTGCTCTTCTTGTAGCTTTTTAGAAAGGGGTTAAAAGGTGTTTTACATGCCAGGTTGCAAGTTCACATGCAAGTTCACCTACTGCTCAAAAGTATTGTGTTTCCCTTTGACAGCAGATGTCTAGTCAGAAGCCTATGTCAGCCAATAGGTTGAGGAATGTTGCTTCCTAGAAAAACAAAAACAAACTAAAGAGGAGTTTTGCCACAGTAGTTATTTGGTTCACCAGAGAGGTAACTGGGTGAAATTAAAGGGCCACTGCCTCCAGGAGAGACAGGCTTAGGCTGCTTATTTTAATAGATTTTTATTTTACCCTTTTTCTTTATTATCTATGAGGAATTCCTAGAACTCGTCATTACAGAGAACAATTGACCTTGGCACTCTATACATGTTGCACAAGAACATAGGCCAGAGAAGAATTAGGAACATTAAAACATTAGGAGACTGACTTCTGTCCTGGAAAATTCCTTTGTGTATGAAGATGGCAAACAGTTCATTCTTTCTCTTGGCATGTCATGAACTTTATTGTCTCTGTTAAGCTTGTCCTCTACTGTGCTGTCAAGAGGTATATAAAACTGCTATCTGCAGCCTGGGGCATAACACAAGGTGAAGTGCATAATACTTTATAAAAGGTTTCTGCTATATAAAAAAACTTCCCTGTATACTAAAACATTCAAGTTCAAAGAAAATGCTTGATTCAGCATTGTCCTTTACTGTAACAATCCACTTCTCTTGAATTAACATATTCTAGGCAGTGTTTAAATCCTGATATGTGTTTACACCTATTTCTAATTCCTTCTGTAAATGTCACTGAGACTCACTTTTCAGGCTGGTGCAGATGTCTACATTTTCATCACAATCTGGGGACAAGCTAGTGTCTACAGCACTGGTAAAGGAAATAGATAAGGATGAAAATGTTAACTAATGGAATCTCAGGTGAAATATGGATAAAAGTCTAAGGAATTACCAGTATGGTAATTAAAAAGGCCAAGCACAAGCTAAATCACATGGATATGATTTTAACTTGGTTATTTCCAGGGACAGAATTTAAGACCAGATCGAGATAGGAGAATACCAGTGATAAAAATTATTCTCAAAAGATATTTTTGTTTACTAATATTTTGAAGATGAGAATTCACCCATAAATATAGAACAGATAAAATAAGTCTTTCCAGAACTAATGTGCTTTAGGGTTGATGAACTGGCAACAATTAATACTCAAACACACTGTAATAAAATGTTCGTGAAGTTTATTATTTGCCATTCTTATCAACTAATTAAAAACATCTTCAGGGTCGGTTGTGTAATAAATGGTTTGGAGAGAAAGATAGAATGGATATAAACAAATTTTCTTCCCTTGCATATCACAGTGACTGTTGACTTGTGGCACATTAATTCATGCTACAGACAGTATAAAAAAGGCTATATATTATAATATGAACTACGGGTATATTAGGTACTCTGGCTGTAAGCTAAATTTATACGTTGAGATATAATTAATGTGCTGAATTATACTTCTAATGTGGAGTCCATGTGAAACTACTTGCTGTCATTGGCTAGCAATGAAAAGTGAGAGCTTATTCTTCTTCCTCTCAGCTTTGCTGAGAGGAATACAATCTATTACCTTTCCTATTTGTGTAATAAACTAATGGGCTCAGAGGAGATCTATCTATCCACAGAGCCTTGATCATGTCTTTAGGAGCTACTTTCTATTGTGGCCCTTGCCAAGTAAAATATCTATTTTGAGAGCAAGCTTTCCAGTGATCTTTAGAGCAAAAAGAGAGAAATGTGCAAGATGGAACAGAAAAATAAAACCTGAATGAGCACAACATATGTTAGTTTATCTTATCACTATGAGGCAAAGTACGTGTATATATTCCCTTGATATTGTCTTCCTTTTTGAAACAAATATCTCATGAACTTTGGGAGCTGAATGTGGGTCAGGAATTAAAAGTCAGTTATCTATTAAGTTATACCAGTCTATGTGTGTCAGGGTGGGGTTGATACTAGTGAAATACTAGTGGGGGTGGTGTTGATACTAGCAAATTGCCTGTTTATACAGAATTATTATCCAAAATGTTTATAACTATTTTGCTTCTTTGTGAAAATGAAGTGATTTTTTTGTTGTTGTTAATTAGAATATTTGTCAAAAATCATGGTTAGTGAAGGAATATAAGTTTAATGTAATATGACAGTATGTATCAAAGTATGTTTTTTAAAGTGATCTGATACAGAGAATAATGTTTTCATGTAGTAACTAATAAGATTAAGATACTTAGAAAAGAAATATGTAAATGGAGGAGATATAAAGTTCATTTTGGGGAGTAACTCTTAAAAATACTCCCAAAGTTATGTTTCTCTTTTGCCTTGCTTCCAAAGAACTGAAGGGCACGTTTTGATTTTAAAAATAAAAACATTATTTTCACTTTTCAATTAATGTTTAAATAAACTTGAGATATTTTGTAATAATTTTAGTGACACTTGTGAGAAACAACTGAACAGTAGTAACTGTTATCAGACACTCATTTTATCTGAATTCTATAAGCAGCATGCTTACAGACAACAGGTTACAACCTATTTCTAGAAGGTCATGGAGGCTTCCTTTTTACCCTTGTGTTAGGGAAAACATGTTTCAAGCAGACCTCTGATGTACTTGTTACACAATTCATTTTATATGTCTTATTTCTGTTTCAAATGTGGGAGGAATAGTGGGTAGGAATGGAAAGATGGGAATATATACATGACACATAGTACATTAAGGATTACAACCCCAAATCCCACTCTCCAAAGTAAAGTGTGATGTCATATCCTGAGATGATTGGGCTGCACTGGATTATCACTGCTCGTGCTTTCCCTGCTAATGAAAGCAGGCAGAAGGAGGATGTAATTAAGCTCTAAGGGCAATAAATTATGCTAAATATAAAAGCATAGGCAATCCAAAATACTTCTCAAACACGTTAAATGTATATGTTTTAATGAAGATAAATTTAGATACTAAGGACTTTGATATTAATACTTTAATTCTACATTTTAGTAGTACAAAAATAATCTTACCGGAACTAGTCCACTAGTTACAAAAGAATGTGAGTATAAAAAGCATTATAAGGCCAAAATATTCTTCTGAAGATACTACCATATTGCTGAAAAGGCCATTTAAAAACAAAACCAAAATGAAACCAAACAAAAAAAAAACCCCAACCAAACAAACAAAAAAATCAGAACTCAAAGGTAAAGTATATAAGCTTGTTTCAGTTCTTAGCTTTTTAAAGTCAGAACATCATGAATTATCTTCAAACAGTGGGGGAAAGGCATTAGCCAAGCTAAAGATTTCAATGAGGACAAGCATTAGCATACAGGGGCAATATCAACTTTATATCAGTTTGACATTAAAAAAATAATGAGGGAGGAGAAATTAACATGATTGAATACTAAGAGTCTCTCTTGAATGTTGGAAGAGTAGCACAATGTGAGCCATTAGAAAATCAGCACTTATTAAGGAACTACACAAAAATGTCTAAGACCCTGAAGTTGTTCTCTCGCATAGAAATGAACACTTGCTGAATGATGGTAACTGTCACTGATGACCACTGTATCCTTACACTGTGTAATAATACTTTTGGTCAAGCAATTACATCTACATCATTAAATCTTCTGTCCAAGCTGGGGGAAAACTGTATTTCAAACCATATAGTGTTGCTTCACAAAGAACTAGATAAATCCTGATAAAAACAATGCAACTACATGAATAAGGTGGATCGCTATGCCAGGGCTCTCAGTTGTTCATTACTGGACTACAATACAAAACATGTAAGTTTTGAAAGACTTGCACTCCTTTAAAAGATGTGATAAAACATCCTTGTAGTTAACTAGAAATATAAGTCTCGGAAAGGTTTTCAGAACAAGTAGCAGTTGAGCAAGGGCTTAGTGAAAAAGAAACAGTGCATGAATAAAAATCACGGCTAGTTATTTAGACAACTATCTTGGGAAATGGCTTTACCTACTTGGGTGCAAATTTTTAGAATTTGTGTTCTGAGCCCTTCTATAAAAATACAGAACATGTTCCAGTCTATGAAAGTTTTTGAAATTACTCTGCCATGAAAACTCTTAAATAATAGTTTGAAACATTTCCAACTTACTTTCCTTCTCAGATCCATGGAATCAAATTGACATCCTCCAGGTCCCAATAACCCAATTATCTGCTTATCTTATATTCTAGTAGGTTTGTTCTCCCATCTTGATAAATTTGTGGCACGACCAATGGAAAATATTGTTCTCATCTGGACATCAAGGAGCTTACCTCTCTGACAATGTCTGTCCTGGAGTTTACTGAGGCTTTTATGACTGTGTATTTTTAATCCATTTTATTAAAAAATATTTATTTAAAGAAATTCCATTATTAGACAAACTGGTATGGGCAAACCTGGGGAAGATAAGAAACTCTACAGATGAGAATGAGGATCAGCAAAGCTCCCAATATTTACCTAAGACAACATTTAAGGTTTCAGCTCACACCTGTAAATTATCCAGCTAAGAGAATATATGTCACATGTTTAGCAGCAAAGGCATGATCATTCCACAACATGTTATGCAACAGAGGAACAGTTGTTGGTTTTTATACTGCCATCATCAACATATGTGCTTTGCTTTATTGGCAAGCTCAGAGGATACTGTGATAGACTCCAAGTTTTTTTAAAGCTGTCTACAAAGTCTGTCTCTAAAAGGCTGCACATGCAGTCAGAATCATTGTGTCTATTGTCTTTAATAATAAGATAATGGCCAAGAGGTTTTAATTATGTAGCTCATATAATGACAGTTGCTTTCAGTGATGAGAAAAAAGCTTTTTCTTCTCTTTAACTCATCCTGCTCTGGTTTTCTCATTTTAATGACTCAACCATTCCGTAACTCCCTGGAACGATGAAATGAGTAAGTTAGGTTCCCACTCTTGCCACCTGCTAGGTCAGGTATAAATAAAAAACTCCACTCATCCATCCTGTTTGATGTGACACTTTATTGAATTGAAGGTAATGAACAGCACTGAACAGAACATAAAAGAGGCTCCTTCATGAAATGCTCTTTGCAAGAACACTAATGAAAATGATACATCCTTTCTTTAAAGTAATACCAATCATGACTTTGATTAAAAAATGAACTAGAGGTGTTTTTGCATATTTCTCTTGAAATATATCTAGAAGACTATGCATATGCAAACTAAAAGCTGTTTGCTCCATATAGTTCTACTTACATATTTCACAGAATTCTCTTTTATAGAATTATAAAATGTGTCATCCTTATATGTAACTGTAAGTTTGCTTGTTTCAGCTCCTGTCTATTGAGTCTTATTATAACATCATGAACCACTGAGAAAAGTCTGTCTCTGTCTTTTACATAGCCTTTAAGCAAGGCAGCATATGGACCAAGGTCTCCTTTGAGCTTTCCCTTCTCTAGCCTGAACAGAGCACATTTCCTTAACTTCTTTTCATATGTTATGTACTCCAGACCCTGATCATGTTGGTGGCCTTTGTACAGCATAATAATGTCTTTCTTACATTGGGAAGATCAAAACTGGACATGGTATTCCAGATGCAATCTCACAAGTGCCAAAAATGGGAAAGATTATTTTCCTGGACCTCTTGGTTAGTTTTTACTAATACATTCCATAACACAGTTGAAATCTTATTTGAAACATGGATTTAAATTTTTTGTAGTTAATATCCAACACAAAAATGAAACAATGTAAATTGTTACTGGCTGCACTTGAAATCAGTTAATGAGGTACCTTTCTGAAACTATCCAGATAAGCTCTATATCCACAAAAACTCTCTGAAGCCTGCAATTTAAATTCTCAAAATTCTTAGTCTATCCCTGGAGTTACAAAAAAAAATCTAACATTGAAAGTCCCATGTAATCTTAATAAATTTTTCAGGAATAGTGTGCATTGGAGTATGCCAAGCATAGAACACTGATCCCTTCCAGCTTCTGTCTACAGGGTCACTTCCCAGCCTAAGGAGTGCTTACAACATTGTAGGCAGTATTGCAGCTGATTCTTCTTCCTCTGGCCTTCAGCAGAACCAGTTCTGGAGTAATGTGATCTGCTAGTAGAATTCCACTGTTGTCCACCAGCAGCACTTTCAGAGCTTTCAGTCATGAAAAGCCACCATTATTCTTTATCAAACTGGCATAAAGGCTTTGAGGCGTGAGTTCTGCAACTTAACAACTGCATGGAAAAGTATCTCACTCTCTGTATTTTGCACCTGATAGTTCCTCACATGCTGGATCATTCTTGTAATCTGGAACATTTCTGACAGAGGTGCTCAGAACAACAGTGAAAACAATTATCAGAAAGTTACTCTGAAACTAGGCATAGAGACAGGGGGCTGGGATCTGCACTGCTGCAGTCACTGTGGAAATC
The DNA here is from genome assembly GCA_024605025.1 of Megaceryle maxima. Classification (NCBI taxonomy): domain Eukaryota; kingdom Metazoa; phylum Chordata; class Aves; order Coraciiformes; family Cerylidae; genus Megaceryle; species Megaceryle maxima. The sequence continues at coordinate 34,157 of JANHGN010001974.1, forward strand.
TTGCAAGGTGAGAAAGGGACAGCAAGTATGGTCAATGGAAGCTGTTAACTGTGCATCTGCTAGATCAGAACAGCTTTTGCTTCTGTAGCCTAAGTTATCTCATAAATGGCCAGATGACAGTTGCTAATTAAAATGTTCTCTGAAAATTAGCATTCCAACTAATGGAGCTTATTATACATGCTTATGGCAGTGTTATCACAGTGTGTATAGATTGTGAGTCCCCAACTTTGTTCTTGTATCAGCCCAGGGTCCCAGAGAATTGGTAGACATCAAATTGACATAGACTCTGCCAATCCCTGCAGAAGGTCCTTCCCTGTTACTGTAAAGTCTATCTGTAGGGAAGCTGGACGACTGTAAACATAACTGTGTCTAGACTCAATCCCAAAATCTGGAGATTTTCTGCTGTGTGCAGTCCAGTTACAGGTGCAGATGTTTGCTCTAGCCTGTGATTAAGTTAGAGAAATCTGAGGACTGATATAACCTTCATGTCTGACTTGAAATCACTACAGAGGCTTATATTACTGAAAGGCTACCCATCCTGGAATTTTACAACTCCTCGGTTCTCTGATTTTCTTTGTGATGTTTAAGAAAGGCTGCTTTTTTTATCAGACAGCTTCTTCAGTGGGCATCTGACAAGGACTGTCTTTCACTAAGAAAATTTCCACTGGTTTTCAAATCCATACGTATCAGAATGAAAAGCCTCTTCCATGTGTTTATTTTAAGATCTATAAGTAAATTAATTTTCTATGTTGGAACAAACACATAATAATGTTAATTAACAAATGGCAATGATAAAATTTGCAATGGTGATCACTGTATATTGAGATACATTGCTTGTGTACTTGTTAGTATCAATGATGATCATATATGAAAAGGAAAAAGAAACTATCCAATGTAATGATTCTGCAAGAAAATAATTTTTAAGTAGAACAAGTCTAAAATAAGCTGAGGGTTTTTTTATTTTATTTTTAGTGACTACAAAATTTACTTTTAACTAGAAGAAAATTCACTAATATCTGCTGAACAAGATGTGAGATGAAAAAATATAAATGCTGTAAATTGGACATTCTGAATGCAACTAATTCAATGAGACCATTAGTGAAATACCAACTGGATACAGTATTATTAAATTGTTCTATCATGAACACGGTTGATTTAATTTTTTTATTAATTTTTTTTTTTTTTTTTTTTTTTTTTTTTTTTTTTTTTTTTTTT